>CAUYQG010251591.1:0-25232 GCA_963574415.1 Tarsius wallacei
CTCAAAGAAGACACAAGCAAATGGAAAATTATTCCATGCTCATGGGTTGGCAGAATCAACATTGTTAAGATGTCCATCCTACCAAAGGCAATCTACATATTTAACAAAATACCCATTAAATTACCAGCATCATTCTTCTCAGACCTGGAAATGAAATACAAAAATTCCCATGGAAATGTAAGAGACTACAAATAGCCAAAACAATCCTTAGCAAAAGAAACAAAGCAGGAAGTATCACATTTCCAGACTTGAATCTCTACTATCAAGCTACAATAATAAAAACAGCTTAGTATTAGTACAAGAGCAGGCATATAGACCAATGAAACAGGATAAATATTCTAGATGCATTTTCTTGACGATAGGCTTTGTTATACGTGTTTTATCTTCATCTGTCAGGAATGAGGTGGGTCCTTTTGATCTGGAAACTTATAGCCTTCAATTAAGATAAATTATTTGTTTTCTGACATTGGCTGGAAAATGTTTAAAATATATAAATTCCACTTGCAGTATTTTCATAACTTGACCTTAGAATTTGGTATTCTATCTATTGCCCTATTCAATTTGCTAGAGACTAGCAGTAAATCCAGCCCACACTCAAGGGGAAGGGATTACACAAGCATGTGAGTATTGGGGTAAGGAGGGGGGAGTTGGTCAGTGGAGCCATCCTAGAGGCTGCTGACCACACCTTGCTTAAAACCAGACAAAAGTCATGATCTCTTCATTTAATCTGCTTATCATGAAAATAAGCTATGTTATGTGGTGGCAATATGGAACTTCAAATCTGATTTAAATAATTTTCCCAAGGGTTTCCTATAAGAAGGAGGGACTTTGTTGGGTAAAATACTTCATTTTCTTTTCCATTTAGAAAAGTCTACAATTCTTGGCAGGTAATAAAGAGTCAAAAAACTCATGCATAAATATGATGAAAATCCATATAGTTTACATTGCTATGAAAGAGACTTTATTCCTCCCAGAAAAACAACTATAATTATTCAATGAAATGACCTTAGCCTACTAAAGGTATTAATAAGAAAAGCCACTAATAGAAAAATTTAGGTAAAAATTAGGGTAATTAATCATTTAATTAATTTGAACAAAATAGTCATTTGTCTTCATAATTAAGGTGTGTAAAGATAAGAGATTGCTTCTCTAAAATGATAAAATCAATAAATCAAAATTTTCCTTTACTTTACCAGCAACGCCATTTATTTTAAAAGTCAAACTCAAAAGCATTACTCAAACTCAAATCAGTTATCTAATTTCTCAAAGAAAAGTCCTCAAACCCATAAAATTAAAACTGGGGTGTTTGAGGGCCTTCCTGTCACTCCATCACTTCTAGATAGGTACATCAGGTAAATTATTATGTATTTAACACAATCTATCTGGTTAATTATGCTTTTCTACTTTTTGAATTGATTGTTGCAGCTACAGCATACGTAGATTTCTTCTCTGAGTTTCCTGTATGACAGACTAATTATTAAAAGTCCCTCAACTCTGGGCACAATACATTTTGAAGCTTTGGATTTCAATGGATAATTGAACAGCTGTTCTCATCACCAACTTTGTGTGTGTCGTATGTGTTATAAATGTGCTGTACTTCCTATTAATCTTCTCACAAAAAATGCTCTAAGTTGGCATTGATTGTTACGTGCAATATGTGAGCTATTTTGAGCTCAGTCAAAGGTGAGCAAATGTGACATTTATTTAATAGTTAGAAATTGGTTGGGCATTGTGGGACACTTTCTCTTTCAGTGCCAATAGCTGAGTTCCCATTGTCAAATTCCACTCAAACTCAAATCTGAAAAAACGAACCACTCCTGGATGTAGTTGTGTGGTACAAGGGATGGTGACCATGCTATTAAATTCAGTTTTCCTTATGTTCTGATGGAGTATTTCATTATCCATTGGTGTATTTTCAAATCAGTGCTGAAATATTATTCTCAAGTGCATGAGTTAAAGATATATGCGAAGTTACTTCAAAGAATAAAATCTGTATGCATAAAAAAATAGTCACCATTTTAGTTTTCATCATGTGTCTACCACCATAGTAGGCAGAAAGACAGAAAAGTGGGATAAAGTGATAGATGTTATAACCTAAAAATTCACTGTTGGAACACAACACAGGCAAGAAAAATTCCACAACAATGTAACGTATCCAATGTCTATTCTCTCCACACACACTCCTTTAGCCTATGAAAACTTGGAAGCACAATTCATGTTCTTTTCAGTCTATCAATAATGCCTAATACAGTACCTGGAACTTAATAGGTTCTTCAAAAATGGCCAATGGATTGATACATAACTCAATAATTAAATTTATAAACAAATCTTTAAATGAACCAGATACATGGTATCGAATGCCATTGGAGTTAATTAGAGAAAGACAGTACTACAGGCTAGTGGGATGAAGAAACTATTGTAAAAGAGAGGGAATTGCTCAAATTTTGAAAAATTAGAAATATTTTGGTTACATGGAAGGAAGACAAAATGACATCAGATGAGTTAGTTTCCTGAGAAAATTTCACTGCATTGCCCAGTCATGAAGTTCTAGTTATTCACCATTTTCTGATCTAATCACTTCCTTTATAATAAACACAAAAATGTGGTGCAATATAATGGTTGAGAGCATGGAATCTGAGGCCAAATTGCTTGGGCTGGGTTGACATCCTGCTTTTCCATTTCTTAGCTGTGTGAGCATAACCAGTTTATTTAATTTCTCTCTGTCAACTTTGTCATCTGTTCCCTGGGAGTACTAACAGAATTTACCAACAGGTAGTTATGAGGATTAAATGGATGGTGTAACACATGAAAGGGCTTGCAGCTACACTTAGCAGTGAATAACCAACAGGTACTAACCTCTTTTGGCAGAGACAGCCAGCTTTCCTTTCATACTCTGGTACTGTGACTGGAAAGGGACTGTGCAGTGAAAGACAACAGTGTCCAGCTTTCCTGCATCTTGGTGTGGCCAAATGTCTAGGTCTCACCCACCAAACATGAACAGAAGTGATAGGGTTCCTTCCAGAACAGGGCATGAAAAAACTCAAATCACTCTATGAAAAAGACATCTGCACACACATGTTTATTGCAGCATTATTCACAATGGCAAAAACATGGAACCAACTGTGTTGCCCATAGAAAGTGGACTGGATTAAAAAAAAATGTGGTACATATACATGATGGAATATTACGCAGTCATAAAGAAGGACAAAATTATGAACTTGGCAGCAACTTGGATGAATTTAGAGTCTATAATACTCAGTGATCTATCACAGAAACAAAGAACAAAGAACAGAGTACCATGTGTTCTCACTCATAAGCAGACCCTAAACAATTATCATAATACTGCAAGAAAGGGATTGGCAATAATGGGAAACTGCCAGGGTAGGGTGGAGCACACTTCATCAATAAGCATACCTGATCTCAAGTCAGGTGAAATGGGGAACAAAATGAGGCCCAAACTTTACCTGTACAATGACCATTTGTATACCTAAGCCAGAATTGTACCCCACCTCTTTAAAATAAAAATAAAATAAAATAAAATACAAAAAATGAAGAAAGAAAAAAGGAGATGCATCTTTTTCCGCCTCCTTTTTATTTTTTTTCTCAGTTGATTGGGGCCAGCCATAAAACAAATAATTCAACTATGTAATTCATTAAGGAATTAACATTTTCATTATGTAACAAGGCCTAGAATACCTTACTACTGATAAGAATTACTAAAAACACACTCTGTCATTATAATTAGAAAAAAGTTCTCTGAGTTTTCATCAGTATTATTTTTCATTGGAAACAGTCAATGGAATAAAGCTTAGGTATCTCTTGACTCTGCTTTCTTACTGAGCAAGATGGTTCATAAAAATCAATGTTTATTTGTATATCAGGGTAAGTCTTGAGGTCCACACAACCAGAAAAACACATTCAGTGATTGTCATGTCAAGACAACAAGAATCATGAATTTTTTTTATAAGATGGTACTTGTTTTGGAAAGATTGTAATTTTACCAAAATGTAGATTTGCCCTGAACAAAACACCTAAAATGTTGAAGCATCCTCCAAGTTTATCATAATGCCAAAAAATAAAAAATAAAAAAAATCTCTGACGGTTGGTGAGATCTTAAAAAATTGTGCGTATTAGTGTGTTAGGGCTGTCAGAATAAAGTCCCACTGACTGTGTGACTTAACCAACAAAAATTTATTTTCCTACAATTCTGGAGGTTGGGAGGCCAAAACTAAGGTGGTTATGGGGTTGGTTTCTTCTGAGGCCGCTCTCCTTGGCTAGTAGATATCTGTCTTCCCTCTGTGTCTTCACATGGTCAACCCTCTGCAAAGATCTGTGAACTAATTTCCTCTTCTAATAAGGATAACAGTTATATTGAATTAGGACTCACCCTAATGACTTCATTTTAACTTTATTGCCTCTTTAAGGATACTATCTCCAAATACTTACATTTTGAGGTACTAGGGATTAGGATTTCAAAATATGAATTTTTGGAAAGATTCAGTTCAGTCCATAATGCCATGTGACCTAGAAGTGGCCACATTCAAAAAAGTGAAATGCTGATGCCATCAATAATATTAGCCTCTCCAAAATTGCTGGTATCCTTTCTAATGTTGATATACCTTATCATTCTCTTTAACATTATTTTACTAGATGGAAATATTACTAGCTCTCAATGACACCAGTATCTAAATTTATTTTCTAGTTAATACATCTATTTTTAAAATGCCTTTTTAAAAATGCCTTTTTAAGCCCCTTTTGGAAACTGTAGGTAAAACTGATAAGTTCAAAAGAGTGAAGTTCATTCTCAGGCCAAAACCTTTGCACAAATGTTCTTGGTACTTTTCACGGGTGTCAGAACTGCCATTCCTGAAAACATTAATTTTTCGTCTGCTATAATGAAGGAAGCTGTATGCGTCATGAGGTTTCTTTGCTTTGTTCTGAAATCACAGAGGGCCAGCGTCCCTTGAAATGTTATCTGGAGCCTTAAGAGTGTGTTCTTTCATCTGAGTGAGGTTTTGAACCACAGTCTCTTTAAATGATTTTGGTTAGGGGAGGAGGCAGAATGTCTTCTGCACAGATGTTCCTTGGCTTACAAGAGGATTCGTCTCAGAAGATGTGACTGAAATTTGGGCAAAAGCTGCATACTTTTTTAATGAGAAAAGTAAATCATATTCTCAGAACAGTCTGAAAGGGTGGAGTCCATTTGTGTCTTGGCTTAGTTGGCAGCTATGTGGGCACTTAAGAATGAGATCAATCTTTAATTGGAAGCTCTGCAGTCACCTTTATGGCTGCTGCTGCTGGACTACTGTAATTCCATTAGCCAACTTGCCACGTTGAAAGAGATTAGAGTTGGAAATGAGTGAACACTTTCCAGTGCTGGAGGAAGTGTTTCAGTAGGCCGATGTTGAAAATGATAAAATCTAGTCAATTTTTCAGAAGTCTGCAGGTACTCAGAAATACTACAAATGTCTGCTGAAAATTGCTTCTGCTGAGATAGAAAAACAATTTCAAGTTCTTTTCTTGCAAACATAGGTAGCATCAATGCTGAAACCTCTAGCAAGATACTTTTATTGATTTGAGGACATGGGAAATAAAATCATGAATTCATCCCCCAAAGAAAGAATCTCAAAAATACCCAGTGTTTCATGAGACAAATACCCTTCTATAATAAAGAGTAAAATGAAAATTAACATTTGGTTTGCCTCTTAGATCTTTGTATGTCAGAGATTTCAGCACTTATTTCTATGAAAATCAAAACCAAGCAGATAATTAATATGACCTGCATATCACTACTTCAAGAAGCACTCTACAATCGTACCACCTCGTTAAAACCAAACTAAATGAAACTGACATTAGCACAATTTAGATCTCTTCAACTATTTTCACCCAGAAGTTGGCATAAATTTTGTAAGAAAAAAATGAGAGTGAAAGAATTATAATTTGTAAAAAAAAATTATTTCTATTCTTCATTGTGAAATAAATTCCCAATCAATTGCTTTTATTGTACTATAAATTTTCTTTTAAGGGGCAGAACCAGGCCCTAATCAAATTGGAGAATGTTCTATCTGGATTTCAGAGTAATATGGGCCAGTGTCTGTTATGTGTTTCCAATTTTCCCCTTTTGGAATTAGAGTGTTTACTGCAGTCATTCAATCATTGTGTCAGCATTGTATATTGGATGTGTCAGGGGGCAGATAACGTGTTTGTTTTACTAGGATTTTTTAAATCAGGAGGAGCTATGACCAAAGAACCAAACCCAAGATGCTTCATCCACACTTGAACCTGATTTAGATGATAAGAGCCTTGACCTGAAGCCTTAGACTCATGCCCTAGTCTCAGCGAACAAGACTTTGGGAGATAGAGTGCATAATTTGCAAGTGGAAAAATAAAAATAATTTGTGGCCAGTGAGCAGCAGAATAGGGTGGTTTTTTAAAACCTACCAAAGTTTTTTACCTTCCCATAGAGAGGAGTCATGCCTTATTCTCTCAGGACATTCACTCTGGAAGAAGCCAGCTACAGTATAAGATGTCAATTATCCTGACGCTGCAAATAAAGGCCAAAGGTAGGCATTCTGCTGCACTGCTCAGCTGAGTTCCCAGCCAACAGCCAAGAACAATGTGTGAGCTGTCTTGGAAGTCCAGTTCTGTTAAGTATTTCAATGTTTGACATCTGAATTCAACTGCATGAAAAACTCCAAGTAAAAATGGACCAGCTGAACCCTTCTCAAATTTCTGACTCACAAAGTCACATAAAAAATAAAATTCCTCTTATAAGTCACTTAGCTTTGGGGTAATTTTAAATAAAGTATTAGTAACTGGAACAGTAAACAACAAAAATTTACTCTGGCTAATTTAAATAGAAAAATATAAACATGTGAAATCAATAAATATAGCTCCTAGTGTCAAATAGGCAGAAGCTAGGACATATCCTTGGATGAAGGTATCAGAAACTACTCAACAATTTTCATCTGAACCTTTTAACTAGAATGAATTATTACCTAAAAAAAATTTTTTTTTCTGTATTTGCCTCACTCAAATCAAGGTTTCAAGTCTTCAATTGGCCTAGCTTTTGGGCAGTGTCAGCAATTTGGACAAGGAAAGACACAGTATTTTGATTTGTAATCCCAGTGTCTCAGTTCCCTGTTGCCATTATAATGATGTATAATGAGTGATCCTGGCATACAGCAATAAGCAGTTGTTACATATGCATCTAGGGTTCTCTTCTGGCCAGCTAGCAAACTCAGTTAATCTTAGCTGAAATTGCTCACTTATCTAAGGGTCAACCAGTTGCTGCATAATCTATAATGTGTCACTGTTTCACATGCCCCTCATCTTCCATCAGGCTAGCCCAGTCACATTCTCACAGCAAAAGGAGAGACAGAAGAGAAAGAGGAGAAATTCCCAAGGTCTCTTGAGGCTGAGGCCCAGAATTAGTACACATTCACCCCTGCATCATTCTTGAGGGCAAGCTCAGAGTCAAGAAGTGGGGAAAATATGAGCCATTGCTTCTGTGAGAATAGCTGCTAAATCATAAGGCAAGGACATGGATACAGGAAAAGATACATTCTAAGGCCATCAACACCATTTTCCAACCTTATCAAGGCTGCCCATGTGAGACTTACCAGGAGGAATTCAAATTACCAAAAAGAAGGTTTAAGTTCCTTTTGAGAAGTCAATTATGAAAATAAGGTAAACTCATTAAAAATATTTTCTGTATGCGTGAGTGTATTTAGAAATATTTTTTAGTAAGGGACCTAAAGTTTTCATCAGATTCTCATAACAGTTCTGGACTTAGAAAATTGCCTTTCATATGACTCCAATCCCAGTGGCTCCATATCAGAACTCTGTGTGCAAAGACCAGTGCCATGGATATGCTTGCTGATGGAAAATGCCATGCAAAGATGGACTCTGCCCGGCTCCCACCTTCCAAATCTTAGACGAATATATCATATTGGTGGAAGGAACTTATATTGAAAACCCTAGCTGCCAAGAGCCTAGGAAATACAGGGTTCTTCTTGTACCAAGGGACACAATCCACCATAGTCAACATGCTCGTTAGATCAGGTTTTCCCAAGGGAAGGGGGGCAGGATGGAGATATATATCCCTTTGTTGTGAAAACTGTGAAGGCAAGAGGAGAGTGAAATTGCCTAAGAGGAGATAAAAAGGATGACTTTCTGTAAATCTCACATGGCAACAAAAAGAACAACAACATTTTAGAAAAAAAGGGAGTCAGAACACACGTTTGAGTCTCACTGCATCTCTAAGCATTAAGCATATTTAATCTCACAAAAATACTAGTGCTATCCTCAGTGACGTTGGTTTAAAAGTAAATGAGATGATGGATGTGAAAGCAGTTACTGTAATAATGGCAAAGCTATTGAATTCCATTAAGGACCCATCTGAATTTCCAAGGGTAGGGAATGTGCCCAGTTCCAGATTACTCCCATGCATGGTACCTGGTCCAGAATCAGATGTCAGTACATGTTTATAGATGGTACCAACCAGATGGTACAGTTTGTTTGTTTGTTTGTTTTCTTCTTTTCTCCATGTCCCCGCTTCAAAATACAGAGCAGGCAAAGGGCAGGAGGTCGTTTCTAACATGAATGACTGCAAGCCTGGGGACTGAGAAAGGAGAGGAAAGAACAGATAAATAAATTATTTAACAAAAATTGTAACAGAGGAAGTCTACTTGGCTTCCATGGAGAACTAGACTTAATCTTAACTACAGTATCATATCTAAGTATTAAGTAGTCCTTTTGATGAAGAGTTCTAAAGAAACAGGAGTTATAGGATTTTATGATTAGATCACTATTCAGATAATTAGGTTTCTTATTCTAAGTCTATGCATTCACATATTTCTGAACCTCATCTTCAAAAATGACAATTGTAATGCCTTTAGAATTAACAAGGCAGGCATATGGTTAGTGACTTCATTGGCTGCTTTAAAAGCTCTTATTTTATCTGAATCTGAAAGATATCAAAAAATCCTATGAGAAGTAAGGAAATTTTCTTATTATGTTTTCTTCTAGTATCAGACAATATGTCAAGTATAGGGCAGTTCATGGAATGAAGTAAACATTTCCTGGATCCCTACTATATCAGTCACTCTGCTGAGCACTAGGTATAAGTTATCTTAATCAACAGGCCCAAGTCTGAACCATGCTAATGCAGTTGCAGATGCTATACATCCCTTCTGAACTGCAATGTTCTCCTTTCTAAAAAGTTAAAACGTCTAAAGCATTTCATAGGCCTATTGAGATCATATGTACACTGGTGAAATTGGAAAAATAAAAAGCACTTAGTAAGTTGAACAATTTGTAGAGTTTTAATTATTGAAATAATCAGTCACTTGAAATTATGTCATAAGTATTTTTAAAATACAAACTTGAATTTCTATAAACAACTTTTGTTTGATACATTTTTTAAAATTTAGCATGGAAAATACCAATGACATATCAGAAGATTACAAAAAAATAGCAAATTAGTATGATAAAGAGTAAAATAAATAATTTGGAACATTTCCAAAATTTATTTTTCAAGTAAGTCCAATGCTCATCCTACAAATGTCTTTTAAAATTAGCAACAGTTTCTAACAGTATCTTTAAAAGTAAAAAATTTTTCACAATAACTTGTATGGAAATTTTTACTTTGCTTAAGCTGATAAAGACTTGTATCAGATAGATAAAATACCTCTAGAGAAAAGAATCAAATTACATGCATTATAAACTTCAGACTTACAGATAGCAAAATCAAATCTAGCATGTCTACAAAAATTACAAATTATGGAGCTGAATTTAGAATTACCAAAGGCTTTACATTAGTGTCTCTTAAAAAAAAAAAAAAAACCTTATTCACAAAAAAAGATTTAGCAAAATACGACTTGCCAAGCTCAGAATGGCAGTCTCCATATTGGTTATATTCAAGAAATCTTCCTAGGTTATGATGCTTACATAGAAAATAATATGACTTGCATTGTCCAAGGTAGATGCTATTGCAAATGCAAAAGCAATGATTTTAAATTGGAAGAGAAACAGACAAAGAAGCTTGCCATAGCTCTAATAATAAATGGTGATGGGAAAACAAATGGTTATTTCAGTAAGAATTTTCAACCACAATCTAGAATATCAGTTAAAAAAAAAAAAAAGCTGAACTTGAGAATGAGTATTACTAAAAGGTTACTGCTTTACCTAAATTTTGTTTTTATTTTGTCAAATTTATAATCCCAAGATTTGCCTATTTTCATACTCTTAAAATCTTCCACGATTAATTTCATCATTTGAGATTTTTCTCCCCCCAGAACGATGTGGAATAGAAGGGTTTCTTCCTAAATCTCCCTTTCCCTTCTATAACTTTGTTAGAAGAATCTACTATCACAAGAAAAAAAAATGGAGATACTGCAAAGCTTCAAAACTGAGCACAGTCCTCCATAAAATAATCTCTGTCCTCTAAGACTTGATTGATTATTTATTTGCCCTCAAATTGATTCTGCACCCTTTGCCTACTCAATTCCATGGTTGTGATCCCTGGGAACCATGTTTTGAGCCTCCTTGCCATTTGCCTTTGAATGGGAAGCACCAAAGACCAAAGGGCAGGAGAAAGAGAAAGTCAATGTGTCTCTCTCCTCTCTGTTTGCTTTAGGCATTGTCTCCACAGAGACTATATCACTCTCTGGCCTCAGCTCCGTGGTGTAATTCCCACTGAGAAGCCCCACATGGTTGCTGCTTCCACTGGTCTCCCCAGTTCCTCTCATCATCCCTCCAACTTGAGGATTGATCTGTTTCCCACAGTTACAAGTCTTGAGGTTCCCTCACCTTTTGGCTGTTCTTCCAAATACTTTTAAATTACCTGTAATAGATTCTTCTTATTAAATTACCTGCATGGATTCTGCTGGCAGAATCCTTCCAGATAAAAAAGGATAGGCTGGTGATTCTTTCTTCATGAAAGAACTCAAACACACTATTAAGCTGCATGCTAATATTATTCATATCTCTACTTCTGGTACAAGAACCATTGCAATTGTCAGCAAAATCCTAAGAAAGTTATCTCAATAAAGGTATCACTTTCAAGAAAATCAGAAGACTCTGGAGCTTTAGATTTCCCTTTGGGCAGTGTTGGTATCAAGAATGACTTGGTTAGCCATACTCTCCAAAGGCATCTTGCTCTGTAATACATACAACTTAATTCTCTTAATTTCATGTAAAGTGATGTTAAAAAGTAGTTTCAAACTTCACCTTCATGCCTAGAATGGAAGAATACCATCTCTAAATTATTCCTACAGAGCAATTCTGGAGAAGCCATCATATCTGGATGATGAGCAAAGCATGTTACTGCTTAGGAAACTTTTGGCGTATCCTTTCCTCCAAATCTGTTTCTTCTGAAACTTCTCTATCAAAGTCTATAGCAATTCAGTTCTATTAAATGCAAAGTCCTGGTGTCATCCTTAACACTCCCTTTCTGTCATCACACCCTGCATCTAATTCATCAGCAAGCCTCATTAATAAGACTTATCACCACCACAACATAGTCCAATCCACTGTCATCTCCTGCCTGGACAATTGCAATAATTTGAAGTATCTGTTTCTATGCTGACACTCCTACAATCTCTTATCAACATTGCAGCTGGAAAGACTTATCAAAGATATCAACTTTATTATATATATTTTTTTGCCTACCACCACCAAATAGCTCCCCCCATACTTATCTCTATCTACAACATGCTCATAATCTGGCTCCCTCTTCTCCTTTCTGGCCTTATCTGCTACCACTCTCCTTTGTAATTCCATCAGAGTAGAATAGGCATTTTTATTAATTCTCAAACAAATAAATAAGCTCCTTTTTCCTATAAACACAACCTAAACTCGACCTAAATCAGTGAAAGGATAGAGACACTTAAAAATGTGATTATTCATTATAACATAAAATCTGGATGACAGAAGATTTCCAAATGGCCTTGATAGCGCTCCCCTTAGCCTTGGACAAGGCTGAACACCTATAAAATGTGGTCCTAACATTTCAATGTTTCTATGCAAGTTTTGCTTTCTGTCCTCTAATCAGGATTCTGGTGCTCCATCTTGGTCTATCAAAGTTTCATCTCTTACTCAGTGTGTACCGCTCACTCAGCTTGAGTATGACCTCTGTCTGTCTGCTTATCTTAATCTCACCTTGGTCCCTAGATGCTGCCTTTCAAACTTCCCTCTGTTTCATAATTTGTGTCCTGAAGGCAAGTCACATTCCCATCCCCACGCCCAACTCCAGCCCTGCAAAAAAATAGATTTTAAGTGGTTCTCTACTTTAAATTTTTTTTTTATTTTAAAGATGTGGAGGACAATTCAGAATTAGATACATAAATGGTCATCATACAGGTAAAGTTTGGGCCTTCTCCACTTCTTTTAAACAAAGGTAAAAATAAGAACAAAGACCAGCTCATTGAATACACAATTTAAAAATAAGAAAGAAGAATATCAATGCAGACCTAAATTCTGTTTATACTGTAGATTGTTTTGTGGAGTATCTAAGGACCTAGCTTATGTTAAGCTCCATGGAGACATAGAATTATACAACCCAACTCTCGTGTCTTTTAATAGCTTTAAAAACCATTTCCTAAAATCATTGGGATAGGTTAACATTTTAAACCTTCTGGGCTGAAAGAAAAAAGAAAACAAGAAAATCATAATAACAGAAGTATTTATTATCTGCAAGACACAGAAACTTAACATGAAGGAAAATGAGTAAGACATTAAGAAATCTGATGCAGAAGAAAAAGGCATACAAAAGACCAGGTGAAGTTCTTTTGACAACCTCCTCCCCAGACTGTGTATAGGATTTCTCTCCTCCTCTTCCCACCTCTCTCTCTCTCTCTCTCTCTCTCTCCCTCCCTCCCTCCCTCCCTCCCTCTCTTGTAGATACTGCAGTAGTTCTTGTTGAACTGGGAAAATATTTTAAAGTCTGGGTTTTCTCTCTTATTTGAGAAGGAAATACCCCGAATATGAGGCATGGACACTGATATGCAACATTTAATGAAATTTTAAAAGAAAAAGCAGAGCTGGGCTTTGTCATAAAAGTGGGTAAAGGACCCAGTTGGTTTCCCATTCACTCCAGGTGTTTCATACTCAAGTAAAATAAACCTCATGGCACTATAATTTGGAGGAGAAGGTTAAGAGGGCCAGACAAGAAAAGGAGAGTCAAGAAGAACTTGTTTCACTATTTATCAGAACAAATAGAAGCCTTGGGAGAATCTCCATGTTAAGCATAAGCAGGTAGTGGAAGGAAGGGAAGGGAAGGAAGGAGGGAGGGAAGGCGGGAGGGAGGGAATAAATGCTGAAGAGAGACTGAGGTTGATTCCCACATTAATTTTTCTGTTTCATGGAACCTTTGGAAGTCTAAGGTTCCTTTCCTAGAATAATATTTTTAATTGCATAAAATGACATATATAAGATTGTAAAGAAAACTAGTAATATTATAGGCATAGTTATCAAAATATTAAAATGACAAATTTGTGATATATATGCTTTGCTGTTAATATCATTCCATTAAATAACAATATACAATGGTGTTTCTGATAACTATCATTGTTTCAAAATAGCCAAAGACATAAATAATATTTCAAGATATTATCAGCAATTATGATGTGATGTGAAAGTATTTATGAATTATACTGGTGACACGGTCACAGATACTGCTACTACTAATAAAATAGGTTGCCTAAATTAATAAATGGAAGACCTACTACATTTCAGTTAAAGAGTAATGAAATTAAAGATATCATTTTTCCATCCAAGTTTGTATAACCTCAGAATTATATTCATGAATGACTTGGGGGAATCCACAGATCCCATAATTAAGACCACAGTGTGTATACACACACACACATACACACACACACACATATATATATATATACTCATATCAAAAAACAAAACAATTTTCTATGACTACCTTATACTGAGACCATCTGAAGAAAATACAAAGTGGAGACTCCTGCTCAAAGAGTTTTCTTTACATCACAGTATCCATTTAAGAAGTCAAATATGCAAAAACTTCATTCTTTAGTAAAAGAAAAGAAAATACAGCTTTGCTACTTGAAGGATGACTCAATTCACTCTTGTTGCTACAACAAGACTAAGTCATGGATTTCATGACACTGCAATTTTGGTTATTGTTGCTTTGGGTGGTCTTTGTTTTGACTTTGGTTTTGATTTGTTTGCCCTAAATTATAGAATGGGAACAAGATACCTACCTCAAAAGGGTTGTTGTTGCCATACTAAACGAGTTTTCAAAAAGTCAGTTCCCTTTCCTTTGCATTCCTTGAACACTAGGAAGACCCTGGCTCCCCATCACAGAAGATAAAAATGTGAGAATTGATTGAGGCAGATTCGCCTTCAGGAGTCAAAAAACTAAAAAAGCATAAGGTTTTAGCAATCTCAGATAGCACTGAACATTAGATTCCTAAATGCTGACATGTTATCTTTTTAAAGAAGTGAATTTTTATGGGGTGCACCTTTTTCTGAACAGAAAATTATGTTTAGACTTTTATTATGAATTACTTGTATCCAAAGAGATCTCTAAAATGCTGACAAGAGATTCTAGAAACACTTAAATTCTAAAGCTGAACCAGTTCCAGTATTCATTAAAGTAATGGTAGGAGGAAAGGTGCTGAAAGGACTGCTGTCTTGTGTCTGGAACTGTGTAGAAGCCTTTTAGAGCTAGGAATGGGGGATCAACTCAAGGGCTTAAGGATCACTCAATTTGGCAAGGGAATTTCCTTGAGGCAGGAGACAGTAGCTTGGAGTGTATTAATGGATTTGTGAAAGCAGTCACATCATTGTGGTTTGGGGAATAATTTTAAGGCTTTGCAAAATGTGAAATTAATTTATGATTTTTGGTTTCTCTTTAAATCTCTATCCCATCACTTTTTTTTTTTTTTTGGTAATATCTGTGCTTTCCTTCTGATGGAAACATGTTGCTCCTCTTTCCAAGTATTTGTTCAAATGTAAATTCATTTTTCCAAATATTTATTGAGTCTCCCTCACGTGTCAGACATTGTAATAGAAGCTTGGCACACAAAGCGTAGTAGAAGATGGCCTTTTCTGTCATTGGACTTAATAGGGCAGATGGTGCACATCTAAAGTAACAGCAATGTAGCAAGACAGTGCAGCTGCAGAAATACTGAGCACATTGGCTGGAGCACCAGCCTATAGAGAAAGCACAAGGCTCTACTTGAGAGGTCAGAGAAATTCTTCCCAGGGGGGTTACATAAGATGAAGCATGACTGATGAGTAGCATTGCACAGGCACAAAGGTTAGAAGGCAAAGAGAAGGCAAAGACCCCGGTAGGGTCTTGGGGATCCTGTGATGCATTGAGGAGGGCTGTGCAGAGCGGAAACCAAGTACTACCAAGGGAGGGGGGTGTCTGCCGAGTTGGAGAGGAAGCGGATGCTGGGGCCATGTGCCTGGAGGTGAGAAGTTCTCCCTGAAAACATTATGCGTGAGAGAGTTCAAACCCTGACTCCATGGACAGCAGGCCATGGATGCAGTCATTCTATGAGATAGACCACTAACCACAAACTTCAGTAAAGAATTAGAACATTACTCCCAAGTCAGTGAAACAAGCAATGCAGGACTGAAAGGGAACCCCAGATTGCCCAGGGTAACATGATTGTTAAGAGCTTGTGCTCTAGATTCTGAGGGAGAGGGGTTCAAGAACTGGTTCTCGGCAGCCCTGTGGCCTTAAGAAGATTCTTGGATGGTCCTGACCTTCAATTTCCTCATCTGTAAAATGAGAATGACGATAATGGCACCAACTCCATAAGACATCTTGGAAGACCTAAGAAAGAAATGCTTAGCACACTGCCGGGCAGAAAATACTCAATAAACATTATTGTGATTGTTTTCATTATTATCTGTCCAGAAGAGCAGAATTCAGGAAGGTAATGTAACAAGTTCATGTTACAAATATACTTGGTGTCAATCATGTTTTTGAGGCCATCAATGAAAAAAAATAGATATGTAAATTCATGTAAATATATACACACATACACAACACACACACACACATACACCAAACAAGCTTCTGAGTAGCAAAATGAAGGAAATCCATACCAGTGTGAACTGGCCTAATAAAGTCCTCATTTTTCTAAATTTTCACACATTTGTGTTAATGTTTTATTAGTTATCTTCTTTGTCTTCTGTTAAGACAAAACAAAAAGGTGTTGTAATTGTTTTGATCTTTTAAATGTTTAGTAGCTTCAGTATATCAAGTTCGCTTCAGTTTATTTAATTGGCACAGTTTTATTTTCTCTCCTTACATAAAACATCCAAGAAATGCATTACCTGAAGTAATCTCATCACTGGAAGAATATTCATTAAAATGTTTATGAAGTCCTGTGATTTTATATCATTTGTGGTTTTACATCATTTGCCCAACAGCTTTCAGAGCTAAAGACCCTCCAACTTCAGAGCAGCAAACACTCTCAAACCCGTCCCTTGCTTCTCCTTCTGAGAGGTGCTATCTCCTAGGTGAGAGGTCTGTTGTTATTCTCAACCCAATTTTTATCCACATGAGTTGGACTCACTGAAAACAAATATCCCCAGAAGCTGCTCTCAGCACCAGTTTCCTTAATTTTAGCCTGTGAGCTACAGTTGGAAGAATTTTACAAACATCTTTGATTCAAGGATGGGAAATTAGGGTACAGTCAGGTGAAGTGACTACCTGAGGACACACAGCTTCTGGAATGGTCAGAACAAATCTCAGACAGCTGCCCTCTGCACTGTATAACTGTACGTTACCCACACAGTTTCCCCCCATCAATAAGGCAAAAACACTTTTGCTTCTGTTTCCTATCACAGGGGTTGAGAGCACAGGCCATTCAACTCCAATTTCTTAACTGATCTGGTCCTCTCATTGTTAAAGAAGATTACTTTCCTGAGAGGAATGCAGTAAGGTTTCAATACCCTATTAATCGCAAGGGCTCACATGAGCATCATCAACGGTTGCTTATGAATGTTTGCTGGCAAGTCATTGTAATAGGAACGGTGGTAGTGATGGGGCTAGTAACAGCAGTAGAGGTGGAGACATTATTGTGGAAGCAGAACAGTAATAGAATAAATGGAGGCCATGGTAGTAATTGTAGTAGCCACTGTGGCAGCAGTCATAGTGGTAGCAATGGTACTACTGGTGGTGACGGTATTATTAACATAATAACTAAGGACATTTACTCCTTACTCAATCTAACTTTGCTCAATCCCTTTTGTGACCAATGTCATTCTTCCTAAAACATCTGTCTTCTCCCCTCCTGTTCACCTTACTATGGGTTCTGTCCAGTTCAACTGTTCTAGGGATAAGTCATTTAATCTCATTTTGTTCATCAAAAACAAACTCTGAAAACAAGCAAAATCAAAGGCCCAGGTTTGCCATTTTTGCCCTAGGGGCTTATCCAGACAAGATGAAGTAGGTGGAAATCAGTTGAAGGCCAGATGACAAGGGCATTTCTGAGAAAGAGAAGTACCCGATTCAGTCAAGAAAAAGAAGGGAACACCAACCTCAGGGCAAAGGAGAGCCTGGGCCGCTTCAGTCCAGTTGCCAGGAAGCAGTTTTTCTCATCTCTGTCAATGTCTATTTATACTTGAAGCCGTCATTCAAGTAAGGAAATACAGTGGCCATCTCTACTGCATTTGACACATGGATTACTCCATCCTTGAAACTCTCTTCCTTGGTCCACCGTTGGCATTCTCTTCTCCAGTCTCGCTCCTCTCTTGGACTTTTTCTTCTCTATCTTCTTTGTGGTTCTTCTCCTCTGCTCCCCCCACCAAGAATTGAAGCTGGAGAGTTTTATTCTCAACCAGCACTTCTTATCACACATCCTTCCTAGCTGATACCATTTGTTTCAACAGGTTTTAATTCCTACTTCAAAGACTCCCAGATTTCAATCACCAACCCAAAGCCTCAATATAACTTCAAACTAGCAGATACAACTGTTCCCTGTCCATACCTGACTCCTCTGATCTGGGACAGATGATTCAAGTAATATACCAAGCTCCTTCTACCATAGCACAAAATCAGTAGTAGGAATACCCATAGAAAATAAACTTTAAGCCAGGCACGGTGGCTCATGCCTGTAATCCAGCACTTTGGGAGGCAGAGGTGAGAGGATTACCTAAACCCAGGGGTGTGAGACCGACCTGGGCAACTTGGCGAGACCTCATCTCTACAATAAATCAAAAAATTAGCCAGGCATAGTGGTGTGTACCTATAGTTCCAGTTACTTGGAAGGCTGAGGCAGAAAGATTGAGTGCAGCAGGTCAAGGACGCAGTAGCCGGAATCATGCTACTGCACTTCAGTCTGGGCAACAGAGTGAGACTCTGACAAAGAAAGAGAGAAGGGGGGGGGACGGAGGGGGAAGAAAATGGCCTTTAAGCAATGAATTTCATATTATACAAATTAAGATTTGTATAATATAAAACTGCTGTTCTCTGCCTAGTTCTTCCACTATCCTTGAGACTGTAAGGAATCTCTGAAACTCTCTGTGTCTCAGTTTTCTCATCTGAAAAATGATAACGATAGTTATAGTTTTTTCATTGAATTGTGGTGAATATTAAATGAGTGAATAAAGTTCCTAGAAGAGTCCCCGGCATCTAGTAAGCATTTAACCACTGCTACTGATAATTATTTTTTTTCTTTTCTTTTTTTCCTTTCAAACTATTATAACTTCCTTTGGAAGTCTTGGATCCATCTTTTTATTCTTCAGCAACTAGATCAGAAATAGGCCTCATCATAGATGTTTGTAGTAATTGTAATAATATTTAATGAGTGAATGAACATGGAAAGAACAAACTAAAAGAATTAGAAAATTGACAGAGAGGAAGAGGAAGAGGAGAAGGAGAAGAACAAGGTTTGGATTAATAAATATGGGTTTTACAGGCCAACAAATCTGAAAGGGAGATAATATGGATGACAAATTACTAGAAGGGAACTATGCTTCAGAAATATTGTGGCCTGTGGCACTGGGTTGGATGAGAAATTCCCTTTTGTATTTTCATCTCCAGAGAAATTCCATCCGACCCTCATGAATCAGTCTCAAAGTCAGGCTGCTCCTTGGTCAGGGAAGAGTGGAGGCTGGTCTCTCCTGTCAACTGAAGAGAGCACGGCCTTCTCACAGCACCATCCTCTAGGCCTCATGAGGACTCCTGAGCATCCTGCTTGTCAGAGAAGCCCTCAGGGATTCTTGCTGGAGGTCAGAACACGCAACTACAAGAGATGACATTTTGACACATAATCCCTTCACCCCCTAAAATAAAAATTGAGAAAGGATTGTGAGGGCAAATGAGAGAATTCCTGTAGAAATGTTCTGAGGAAGTTCTCATTTCTTATAACTTTGTGTTTGGCTCTTGTTAAAGACTTTTCTTTTCCAAGTTCTTTTCTGTTTTTTTGGAGTAAAATGACTACGGACTAATGAAAAAGAGCTTATAATAAATTCTTCCTTGGGGGATATGGAAAAAACTAAAAAAAAAAAAAAATTTAATTTAATTTAATTTAAAAGCCAGTGTCTAAAAATGACTTATAATGTCCCCTCTCTTCAAGTTATGATTTTCCTTACTCAGCCCTCATTTCATTATCTATGCTTTAGCCAGAGTTTTGTAGGTTTTTTTCCAAATGTAAACTCTGAGCATGTTCCTCCCCTGTTTAAATCCCTTCACTGGTTGTCTGTTGAATTTTAACCTGACAATAGAATGCAGACAGCCCAACCTTAGTCCAACCTATTTCTCACTCAACACGCTTGTCTCCGACTCTGGGCTCCATGTTTGTTCCACTTCTTGCAGTTCCCATGAAAGATATCCTGTAGGTTTGTCAGATTTAGGAAATAAAAAAACATAAGATGCCCAGTTAAATCTGAATTTTGAAAAAACAACTAATAGCTTTTTTGATATAAGTATGACCCATGCAATATTGGGAACATACTTACACTAAAAATTATCTGTTATTTACACAAAGGTCAGGACTAACAGGGTATTCTATATTTTGTCTGGCAAACTTACCCCCTTCCACGCCAGAGCCCATCTGCCCTTTTCATATACCTTACTATACTGTTTTCAGACATCTGTTTACTTCTAAAGCTCAACTATTAATTTCCACAATGTTAGGGCTTATGTTTCATTCTTCATTGTATTCCCAAAGCTTAAAAAAATGGTGCCCACAACATAGCTATTGTTCAATATTTATTTACTAAATTAATGAATTCACTGTTTACAAAGCACTTTCACAAATTCTCTGTTGTTTAATGACACAGAAAACGTTCTGAGTAATGCACCTTTAGGAAATTTTGTCACTGTCTGAACATCACAGAATATAGTCACACACACATAGATAGTACAGCCTACTACACACCTTGGCTGTATGGTATAGCTCATGGCATACTATAAGCAATTGTAACACAATGGAAAATATTTGTAGATCTAAACATGTCTACACACAGAAAAGGTACGGTAAGAATACAATATAAAAAATAAAAACAAATGGAACACTTGTATAGGGCACTTACCATGAATGCAGCTAGCAGGACTGGAAGTTGCTCTGGGTGAGTCAGTGAGTGAGAGATGAGTAAATGCAAAGACCTAGGACATTACTGTACACTCCTATAGCCTGTATAAACACTCTACACTTAGGCTACATTAAATTTATAAAAGTATTTTACTGTCTTCAATAACTTAACCTTAGCTTGCTGGATGATTATTGCTATATATATGATCTGTCAGTAACTGAAACATTACTATGCAACACATGACTTACTTCATAGTGTAAACACGGAAAGTTGCTTTCTGTCCCAAAGTAATCTAAGGAGATCTGTTTAAGTATCCATCAAAGCACATTATGCTACTAATCAAAATATCCCAATGGCTTGCCACCTCAATGAGAGTAAACTCACAAGTCTTTCCAAGGCTTCAAGACCCAGTGTGACCTAACATCTGGATATAGCCTTGGTCTCATTTGCGGCACTCTTCTCACTCATTGTTCACCAGTAGCACTGGCATCCTTGCTGTTCATGGCAATTCCAATCAATGCTCTTCCTCAGAGCCTTTGCACTTCCCTCTGCCTGGAATCCTCTCCCCAGGTGTGGGCAGGATTCCTACTTCACTCTCTTTAGGCTGGAGAGTCTCTTGCAAAAGTCCTTACCCTGCTTAAGTAGCACCCTTGTCACAATCCATGCCCTTACCCCACTGAAAAGTTCTCTTCGAAGTACTCATTGCTAGTTGATGTTTCATTATGTGTTCATATATTAGCTTGCTTACACTCTGTTTTTCTTAGTAGAGTATAAGTTCTGGGCAACTCCTTCGGGTCCCCTCCCACTGTGGGAGTTTTTCTGTCCTCTCAATAAATCCTGCTTTAAAAAAGAAAAAAGAATGTAAGTTTTACGAAGACAAGGACTTTGTCTTCTCCCTTGTATCCCCAGCACCTAGAACAAAGCCTGGAATGTGCAGATGCTTAATAAATATCTGTAGAAGAAAGTAAGGGAAGGAAAATGGAGGGAGGGAGGGAAGAAGGGCCTGCCTGCCTCTTCTAACGTGTACTCTGGACCTGAAATTCTTCTTCATTGGGCAAAGATTTTCTTCCTATGTAAAAGGAAGATAAAATATATGTGCTCTATGGAAAGGAATATGTTGCCTTACATTTACTCTCATGTATACATAAATGCAATTAAACCACTCCAGAAGGCAAAATCTTCAGAGATGGTGGAGAGCCTCTTGTTACCTAAGAGCTGGAGTTACAGAGTGCAACAAAAGGAATAATGACCACAAATGAAAGAGAATGTTGATTGAAAAAGTAGGTGGCTGAATAAGAACTAAACCATTATTCCTATAAATGTTGGTTCGCTCTCAACCTTGTCTTTTTCTCCCTCCAAACCCCACAGCCTCCATCACCAACAGCACGATAATAGACATCTTAATTGCCTGCTCAACATGCATTCCATGTCATCCCTTGTTAATAATACCCCTTTCTATTTGGGAAAATAATGTGTCCAGCCTTCATCTACAGATCATTAATTGATGTAAACCAGGGGTCAGTAAGGTTTTTTTGTGAAGGACTAGATGATTACTATTTCAGGATTTGCAGGCCATATGGTTGCTGTCTCAGCTACTCAGTTCTGTTGTAGTATGAATGCTGCCACAGAAAATATTTATATAGAAATAGGAATGGGAGACACTGTGCTCCAAGAAAAGTTTATTTACGAAAATAGGCAATGGGCATATTTGGATCATGGTTTGCCAGACTTTGTTCTAAACTACCCTATTTCCCATATTCCAAGCTTCTCAGATAATTTGTACTGAAAATGAGACAGGTAGATCTAATGACTTGGGGTGGGAGAAAAGTATAGCATCATTTCAGGAAAAGTTTGTGTTTTTCTGACAAAAGAGGAGAGATGACACGTTTTTTAATTTCTTTTCTTCTTTCTTGGATTGCCAAAAATATGGCTAGAGCTGCAGCAGACTATAACAGAAAGGACAAGAGAATAACTGAGGCTTACCCTGACACCACTGACTCTTTGAACCATCAGCTACCACCTACCTCCAGAGCTCTTGAAATGTAAGAAGAGTTTATTTATGAAATCCACACCAGTTTGGCTTGCTATTACTTTCAGACCGGTGTATTCTTAATTGATAAACACACACACACATACACACACCTGCATACACATCTGCACACACAAAGGTACACCCTGACACAGAAAACAGGTACTGAAGTAAGGTCACCAAAGTATTAATAGTACACGTCTCTTTCCCAAGTGTATGGGGATCTCTTCTTTATACTTTTCTGTTCTACCTTATTATTGTTATAACCATAGGCAACTACATCTTTTTTTTTTTTCATTTTAGAAAGAGAGGAAACAAATTTTAACTGTTCGGGCACTATCTGCTAACACATTCATAAAAACAACTAACTTATTCCTTAAAAATTCCATGCTTATATGTAGGGAGGGAAAAAAAGGTCAATTAAAAAATCTTGTGCCAAAGGGGTGAGAAGAATCAGGCAGATGGCCAGTCACATGGACACTGAACTGACACAGTAAGAGCAGCTCTGTTGGGAGAGTCAGGACCCCTTCCATTTTGTCCATCCCCATCTCTAGTAGTTTGCTAGAAATCACTTAGAGCTTGTGTTGAGTGCTATTTTTTGCATATTACCATCTATTATGGATTAAATTATGCCCCCAACTCCCACAAAAAAAGCCAAGTTGAAGTCATTGCGAGAGGGTCATTGCAGACATATGATTTCACTTAAGATAAGGTCATACTGGAGTAGGGTAGACTCTCAACCCAATATGACTATGCCCTTATAAGAAAGCCAGGTGAAGACACAGAGACAGAGAAAGAGAACGTCATGTTATGATGAAGATAGAAATTGGAGTTATGCATCTGCAAGTCAAGGAATGCCAAAGATTTTCTACAAACCACCAGAAACCTTTCCTTCTTTCTTTCACAGAGACAAGGAAGGATTCCCCTACAGGTTTCAGAGGGAGCATGGTTCTGCTGACATCTTGATTTCAGGGTTTCAGCCTCCAGAATTTCTATTACTTAAGAACCATCCTGTTTGTGGTGCTCTGCTATGATGCCCAAGGAAACTACCACAGCATCTTTGTTGTTGTTCATTTCCTTGAGGATAAAAACAATTGCTAAGCAAACTTCCAAAATACTTAAATCTCCAGAAACTTATTTCATTCTCCAAACAACCTTGTGAAATAGATTGAATAGAATACCGTACAGCATATATTTAATGAAAAAAATTGAGGTACAAAAAGACTTTTTATAATCTCAACTATCTCTCCTATTGTCCCATTTGTGCTTCCATATCATAGCATTCTTTGAACATATTGTTTTATCTGTTTACAAATTTTTATCTCTTGTAGTTTCTATGAGAAAAAGAGTTTATTGGTCTGCTTATTGCTGGAGATCTAGTTTTTACAATAGCTTCTAGCACAACATACATTTATCACATCAATGAACTGGAAAGATTCGTCCAAGAAAGAAGGTAGGAAAGCAAGCTTACACTTATTAAACACTCTATATCAGTCATTTTCTTTTATACTTTTCATATTTAATCCTGTTACTGCTTAAAAAAGGAATTGTGACCCATAATTTACATATGGAAAATCAGTGCTCAGTGGATATGCATGGTTTGATAATAATTGAATAGTCAAAAAAAAGTGCCAAAACAAGTCAATCTTCATCAAGAGCTGGTGCATTCTCAAAAATTGTTCATGGTATTGTAAAATTCCATGGAGTGAAATTTGGCAATATCTACCAAAATGACTCATACCCTTTGATCCAGCAACTCCATTTCTAGAAATATATCCCAAATAGATACAAGCAAATAGAAAAAAGAGAAAGACACAAGGCTACTCATTGCAGCACTATTTATAACAAAAGATGGGGAACAATCTAAGAGTCCTAAATAAGGGGAACAGGTTGAATAAATGTATGATGAGTAAATCAGGAAATATTGTGCAGCAATAAAAAAGAATGAGAAAGATCTCTATATACTTCCATGGAGTGATCTCCAGGATATTTTAAGTAAAAAAAAAAAAAAAGGCAAGGTGAATAGTATGATAAGAGGCTAATTTTTATTTAAGTGATGCAATATTCATATGAATATATTTGTTTATATTTTTAAGTTAAAAATTGATTTATTTAAAACTAAGAAGTATGAAGTAATGATAATATAGTTAGGGAAAGGCAATAACAAGCTAGAATTCTTAGAATATCCATTGCTATTGACTTTATTTTTTTTTAGTTAGGATCATGTAAACATGTAAACATCTAAAACAAAATTAAAACAAAAAATATAACCCATCAAAATAAAATGAAAACAAATAAATTCAACTGTCCATAAAATTTGTAGCATGACCACTAGGCGAAGAATACTGCAACAATTTAAGACACAATATTTTGATTATACTTCCCTACAGGAATATGCTTTTTTTTTTTTTTTTTTGAGTTGGAGTCTCACTGTCGCCCATACTGGAGTGCAGCGGCCGCTCCCGGCCACCGCAGCCTCGACCTGCTGGGCTCCGGCAATCCTTCCGCCTCAGCCTTCCAAGTAGCTGGAACTACAGGTGCGTGCTACCACACCCGGCTAATTTTTGATTTATTGTAGAGATGAGGTCTCGCCAAGTTGCCCAGGCGGGTCTCGAACCCGTGGGCTCAGGCAATCCACTCACCTCAGCCTCCCAAAGGCGCGGGATTA
>CAUYQG010251592.1:0-22444 GCA_963574415.1 Tarsius wallacei
TTGAAATACCACATTGTGGTCATGCCCCATAAATATGTACAGTTATGTGTTGATTAAAAATAACAAATGCAAAAAAATAAGGTAGATATAAATATTATTTCCATTTACAAATCAAAAAACAGAGGCTGCAGTCTTACGGAGCCTGAGGTAGGATTTAAAATACAAGGAACGTGAGGTAAGAGTTTATAAAATATAGCAAACGTTTCCTTTACAGCAATTATAGCACAAACCACAGCAGACACTCTTTTAACAAAACAGTTTTCAAGCCTTTTATTTTCAGGCCTCTCAGTCATGCCCCATAAATATGTACAGTTATGTGTTGATTAAAAATAACAAGTGCAAAAAAATAAGGTAGATACAAATATTATTTCCATTTACAAATCAAAAAACAGAGGCTGCAGTGGGCTCTGGAACTGAACGTGTAGAGTCAGCCATGCCTGGGAGTTTATGCACCCATTCCTCCCTGAATTCCAGGGTGGCAAACAACCAGTGACTGTCAGGTATAAGTGTGTGAAAGCTCAGGCCCGTTGCATCAGGTTAGGGCAGTTCTGAGATATAACTGACACTCCACACTTGCCCCTGGGCCAGGCTAAAGCCTGCCCTCTGCAGAACATTGCCTGAGATCACACCCCGCCTCAGTTTCCTTCTCTCTTCAACATGCCCTCTCCTGTGCCTTTACAAATCTTTCCTGAGCACTTCCTTTAACAAATCACTTGCGTGTAAATTACTGCTGCAGGGCCTGCTTCTGGGGAACTCAGTCAGAAAGGCCAAGATCTAGGAAATTCCTGACCCTCTGAAACCATGAGATAATAAAATGATTGTTGCTTAAGCAACTTTGGGGGATGATTTCTTATGCAGTGATAGGCAGACAGAACTCCCTGCAATGCCACAGCAAGGATTATAAGTGCTCAAAGCAAAGATTCCTCTAGTCCTTCCTCAAAGAGGTCTGTGGCTCGATTCATCCTGACCAGGTTGACCCATTCCACACATGAGCTTTCCCTTCTTCCTCAGGTCCTCAGCCAATACCCCCCCCCCACACACACACATCTAGGGGCCCACAGAGTGTCTCATCTGCTGATATAACATCACCTTGGGCAAGTCACTCACTCGGTGGTAAATGAAGTGTGACAAAGATTACATGACAAAAATCACTGGTCCCCACCACAAACCCTCACCCAAAAGGTCCTGGAAGGTATCTTGAAGGCAAAGCTAAGATTGGGGTACCACTCTTCGGGATGTGGTAAGTGCATACTGCAACAGCTTATTACACACTGCTGGGGAATCAGTGGGAACAATGTAGGTTCAAGAACCAGAGACAAGAACAGGAGTGACCTCACCATTATTCCCAGAGACCTACTTGTCTCTTTGGCTATGTTTACAGTCTATTTGGCTATGTTTATAGTCTCTTTGTGTTCCACCTGCTTTGATGTACTTTCAGTAGTCAGCAACTGTGGCTCTTTTAGGGAAGACTGTCCTTGGATTACTAAAGCCATTTTACCTGCCTGAGCAGAGGGCTGGAAGAGCCTGAGAGACTACATGCTAATCCTTTCCCTACCAGGGCAACTGGCATGATGTGGGGTCTGAAATCCAGCTCCCTCGCTGCAACTTGGGACAACTCTGGGGCCAACTCACACTCAGAGTTCACCTGAGGGCTGGGGCAGAGCCTGAGATCTCATCCTTCTGTGATTTCCTCTCCTTCTTTCAGCTTTGGAGAAATCCAACCTGACTCACTTGTCCAGGGTCACAAACAAAATAAATGGTGAGGTCAGAACCTGAGTTCACTACATTGAGCAAATAAAAAAATACAGGACTCCCAATTAAATTTGAATTTCAGGTAAACATAATTTTTTAGTATACGTATAGACATGTCACATACAATATTTGGGAGATACCTATAGTTAGATGTATTTATAATTGTGTATGTGAATTTCAAATTTAACTGGGTGTCTTGCATTTTATTTGGCAACCCTAGTCAAGATACTAATCTAAGTTTGTATACTTCCAATACTCATGCTGATTTTTAAAAAATTAATAAATCATGACTGGGTGTGGTAGCTCATGTTTGTCATCCTAGCACTGTGGAAGGCTGAGGTGGGAGGATTGCTTGAGGACTGGAATTCGAGACCAGCCTGGGCAACATAGCAAGACCTTGTCTCTGCCAAAAAATACAAAAAAAAAAAAAATATATATATATATAGCTGGGTATGGTGATGTGTGCTTGTAGTCTCAGCTACTAAAGAGGTTGAAATAGGAGAATTGCCTGAGCCCAGGAATTTAAGGCTGGAGTGAGCCATGATCGTGGCATTGAACTCCAAACTGGGTGACCGATTGAGACCTTGTCTTTAAAAAAAATTATAAAAAAGAATTAAATAATTTTGAATCTGTAAATAGCTTCAATGCACATATTACAAAATCCAAAAGGTTATATAGTAAACAGTAAGTCTTCCTAATCCCTCCCCACCCCCCGTGCCCAGCCACTCAGGCTCCTTTTTAGAGACAGTCATAGTCAACTTTTTCTTATTTGTCTTTCTAGCAATACTCTCTGAAAATACAGGTATAATTACATATGCATCTCTGTACCTTTCTATATTAGCTTAACGACCCATCTTATACACAGGTTCTTATCAGCACATATGGTGCTACTTTGTTCTTTTTAATAATTGCACATTGCCTTTCGATCTGCCATCTGTGGTGGGACTACCACCAAGAGGCAGGTTTTTGTGAAAACCCTTACAGCGAAGACCATCACTCTCAAGGATGAACCCTCTGATATAATAGAAAATGTAAAGGCCAAGATCCAGGATAAGGCAAGAATTCCTCCTGATCAGCAAAGACTAATCTTTGCTGGCAAGCAACAGGAAGATGGATGTACTCTGTCTGACTACAACATTCAAAAGGAGTCTATTCTTCGTCTTGTGTTGAGACTTCGTGGTGGTGCTAAGAAAAGGAAGAAGTCTTACACCACTTCCAAGAAGAATAAGCATAAGAAGGTTAAGCTGGCTATCCTGAAGTACTATGTGGTGGACGAGAATGGCAAAATTAGTCGTCTTTGTTGAGAGTGCCCTTCAGATGAATGTGGTGCTGGAGTTTTTATAGCCCGTCTCTTTGACAGACATTACTGTGGCAAACATTGTCTGACTTACTGCTTCAACAAACCAGAAGACAAGTAATTGTGTATGAGTTACTAAAAGACATGAACTAACAAATAATAATAATAATAATTGCACATTTGTTTGGGAAAGTCTCAATTAACAGTTATGAGGACGGTTTCCAGTCTTCCGCTTTTATAGATAACCACAGTTTAAGCTATGTGTGTTATTCAATTTAAAGGGACTCCAGAGTCTAAGTGCAAATGTAGAACAACAGATTGAACTGCTAAATGCTGCTAATGGTATTGAGGAGAGATGTAGGTTACTGGATGATACAGCAGCACAAGAGTCAAAGAATGCAATCTGACATTTAAAATTATTCTGCCCCTTATTGGTACATATATGGGAATTTTTTGAGTGAATATGAATACATGTTTGCACCTTATCCTTTGCAATAAACTCCATTTGCCCAGGGAACTAAAGACCATTTACCAATAAAAATGTCATTATCACTCACAATAGGGGTGAGAATTCACACACTCTATGTAATTTCATCTGGAGAAAGTACATTTTCTAAAAGTAAGTGCTCAAGAGTGGTATACCTGCTGCTAAAATATGGGATGGGGCGTGAGGTGGCAAATAACATCAATAAGGGTACCCGGTTTCAAACCAGGTGAAGTGGGCCCAAACTTTACCTGTACAATGACCACTTATGTACCTAAACCTGAATGGTACCCCACATCTTTAAAATAAAATAAAATAGCCTACAAAGACAAAAGTGTGTTCTAAAAGGACTGGTTCTAGGACAAGCAGAAAGGCCTCTCCATCAGTTGCACTTCTTGCTGGAAAAGCTGCCTCAGAGAAAGTGGGTGCAATTTGAGGCAAGTTCCTGGAAGACTGTTTTGCTAATAGGCAACCAAGGGGGAGATTTTTACAGAGATGACAGAGGGCCCAGTTTGTCCAGGGCTGTGATATATGAAGGATTCAGTGGTTATGAGAGGCTGACAAGAGCACATTGGCCAGCATAGAATCAGATAGAGGGAGCTTCTTACTGGCTGAGAAGATGGTAGAGGAAATGGGGTAATGGGTGTGCTATACACGAAAGTATTGTTATAGACTGATATTTATTTGAGCCAACTCTCATTAGCTTTGACATGCTCCCTGCCCTCAGGAAACTTACAATGCAAAAGATTGACATGCAAACAGAGATGTTATCTAAAGAAACACAGAAATGATTTTGAACAGAATTTATATATTACAGTATGGGACACACATGATGTACATGGCTTAGATTTTTCAAGATTGTCTCCTAGTCCAGTATATCTAACTAGGCCCTGAAATAAAGTTCAACAAAGGCAGGCTAATGTAGTAAGAATTTAATTTAAAAGGGAACATCATGATTCTTTAATTGCTATACGTCCTATGCTCCCCCATAATTAATCTTTTCACTGCTTTTAAAAACATTTTTAATACTTGAGAAAGAAATAGCCTTGAAACATCAGCTAAGTATGCAGATTTTTCAATCTAGTTCAACGATCAATTTATTAATTGGGAAAATAAAACTAGCAGATTGGGCCCCAGAGCTTTTTTTTTTTTTTTTAAATCTAAGCACTTTTACATTTAAATGTCCACTGGTATAGAGTAGCAGTGTGCATGGTATGTGTGCTCTCACGCTTTAATTTATAAGTTAAATAGATAACAGAAATCAAAACAATCTGTGCTCCTCAAGTACTGTACAAGAAACTTCTCGGCCACAGAATTTACTTTAGCACTTCCTGAGAAGTGCTATTGTAAATATACAAGCTTGCACCACCCACTTGCAGATCCTACTTGAATATCAAGTGCAAGAGTCTTGAATGAGTGAGGAGGGGCTAGAAAGCAAAAACCAGAATTTTTCTAAAAGCAAACAAAAAATAAAAAATTGATTTTTTTTTCAGGCATATGTCTGGGACCACTAGTCTGCCTATACTCCTGTTTCTTATAACTTGCTCTTTCTAGGATACCTACACTTTAGTTTTTTACCAGGTAAATTTTAAAATGGTTAAAACTCAGAAAATTATCTTTGGTTCTAAATCTCTTCACCTTCCCCATCTTTATTCGTCCACTTTCAGTCCTTCCTGTTCTCATGGGTTGTCAAGTAGAAGTCATAAAAATCAAATAAACTTCAGACCCAGAGTTGAAGGACTTAGAAGCGTCATTTAGTAAAAATAAAATCCAGGAGAAATAAATATAGAATCTTAGGTTTTTCAAGGCTGGAAGTAAACTTTCAGAGGGTTCAATCCCGTTTCAAGCATCTGAATTTCTCCTGAAATATGTAGAATTGTTTTAAAACAATTTTTAGCTTTTTGAATCCTTAAGTCTACTCCCGTCAATCTTTGAAACAGTAAATTATTAATCCTAACTTCAAAACCAATAATGTTTACACATGCCATAAAATAATTATTGTCCATATCGCATAGAACTAACGATATGTCACTGCCTAAATTAAGTTCATGATTTTTTTTTTTCTTAATTTTCTTTCCCAAGATAATCTTTTGGTATATTTTTCTATTTTCTGTGCTCTCCTACCAGTGAGAAAGCATATATCATCTTTGCTTTCTTATTCTGTTCTTGGTTCAAATCTTAAAGGGGATTGAACTGGAAACCAAAGGAGCATGATTAACATAGGAAATAAAATAAGACAAAGTAGATACAATAAACTCTAAAAATCAGTCCTGAAGTTCAAGGGACCTCGATAACATCTAGTAAATGATCTTCATTTTACACGATGAAGAAAGGAAGATCTAGAAAGTTTACATGACTTGCCCCTCTTATTCGCATTTTCTTGACTTCTAAACAGGGCTGGCTATATGACAAATCTCAAGAGAAACCTTTAATGCATAAAGCTTATTTTGGCTTCCCTTGTTTCCTGAAAGCTTGCTTATTAGGCAGATGGATTCTGAGAACTTGATTTCTTCCCCCCCCCACCTTCTGCTTCTCCTCCTCCTCCTCTTCTCCTCTTCTTCTTAGCAGATAACTCCATTTAAACTCTTTCAGCCCCAAAGTTATAGGAAATATATTATGAATCCACTGAGGCAGGTCAAATCCCAGGTAATTCTCAGTGTCTGGAAAGGATCCCAGAGTCACCCAGATTTTGGCTGTTTACAATAATGAAGGATAGCTGTAGTAGCAGGCAATTCAAAATAATAAATGATTTTTGAGAAATTCCAAACTAATTTAAATATGGAAATTAATACCCAGGTTAATATATTAATGAGATTATTAATCTTAGGCAAGACATACATGGAATCCAAGTATATTCCAAGTTCTGGAATGTACTTGAGATTAGAGTGTTCTAAGCAATGGTTATTTCAAAGAATGGAATATTCAGTATATGTAGAAAAGTAGATGGCCATGTTGATAGACCTGCAATAAAAATATTTCTCGTATGGACCACCTTAATAAATGCCAAAAAGTTGAAGTAGGAACCCAAAGGAATAATAACTTGTAATAAGTTCTAGGAATATTATTAACAGGGACTGTCCCTGTTAACATGATCTTATTACCATCCACCACCAATATTGCTACATTTATATATCAATTTGTGTGACTATATACATATATATATATATATAAACTCCATTTGATCTGTCTGTATCTTCTTTCCTTTCATTTTAATAGCTTTTTTATTTTTTGAGTTGGAGTCTCACTCTGTCACCCAGGCTGGAGTGCAGTGGCACACTCACAGCCACCCCAGTGTCGACCTGCTGGGCTCCGGCGATCCTTCCACCTCAGCCTTCCAAGCAGCTGGAACTACAGGCGTGCGCTACCATATCTGGCTAATTTTTGGTTTATTGTAAAGATGAGGTCTCGCCAAGTTGCCGGGCTGGTCTCGAACTCGCAGACTCAGGCAGTCCACTCGCCTTGGCCTCCAAAAGTGCTGGGATTACAGGCTGAGCCACTGAGCCCGGTCCATTTTAATTGTTTTTTGAGTTTCATCATTTTCTAAGAGATGAGGTAATTTACTGTTTTTATTGAAAAGGATCTACATGTCTTCTCTTTGAAAAGTCTGCAAGTTAGACTTATTATGAATACTTGAGAGTTTACTTTTAAAATGAAATCCCACATACCACATACAGTTTCAGTGTCTTCCTAGATGTCTAACATCACCGCAGAAAGCATTCTCGGTCTTTTTTTTTTTTTTTGAGTTGGAGTCTCACTCTATCACCCAGACTGGAGAGCAGTGGCCGCTCCCGACCACCGCAGCCTCGACCCGCTGGGCTCCAGGGATCCTTCCAACTCAGCCTTCCAAGTAGTGGGAACCACAGGCGCGCGCTACCAGGCCCCGCTGATTTTTTTATTTACTGTAGAGACGAGGTCTCGCCAAGTTGCCCAGGCGGGTCTCGAACCCGCGGGCTCAGGCAATCCACTCACCTCAGCCTCCCAAAGCGCTGGAATTACAGGTTGAGCCACTGAGCCCAGCCCATTCTCAGTCTTGATTGAAGATGTTTTCTTTTTTTTTTTTTAGAAAGCAGGATTTATTGAGAGGACAGAAAAACTCCTACAGTGGGAGAGGACCCAAGGGGATTGCCCCGAAGATGTTTTCTAAGAATGTATCAGTCAGTATATGGGAAATAAAAAGATGTTCCCACAACTGGTCCTGTGGGTTCAGCTGTCATGAGGAACAGTGTGAGTCTATGCAAGCTTGGATTGAGCTGTGGTAGATCATACAAGTTCTCAAATGATTGTTTTCCTTTCTCCTGGATGAGAAGAACATACGTGGATGCTCTTCTTCCTTCTCTGTAGATGGCATGTTTCCAGATTCTTTGCGGTCTTTTTTAAGGAGCATTTTACCCCGTGCATATTTTGCTTTCTTCTAATTATTTCTTCTTAATTAAAGGTTCCCAGAGCTAGGCAACTTTATGGATAAGTTTTTTGCCGTAAAGCAGTTCTTCCTTTATCTACAAACTTTTCTCCTTCAGGCCATTCCCACTTCCTCTTCCTTGAATATCCCAAATAGCCCATTTCCCAGTTTTTCACCACTAGGTGTCATGAGTATTCACACAAATGCCTCCAAGGTGTACAAATAAACTTTTTCCTAAGATGTGTCCCTGAATATTTTGACTTTCTATATAAAATTTTATGTTGTTTGAGGCCACAGTTTAGCTCATGTTTACATGCAATTCCAACTCAGATGTAGAGTTCAAATAAATTCATAAAATCAAGGAAAAACTAAACGAAAATCTTTGTGGTAAATTTGTGCAGCTTTGAACTCTGCAATTTCATTCCTGTGAGACACCCTCTCTCTCCGAAGGTGCCTTTAGCCTCACCCCATGCCATTAACTAGCAGCTTCTCCTTTTAGTGATGGACTGCATGAAAGCCATTGAAAAATCCTTTAGGAATCTTTGCATTACTTTGTAATAGGAATACACGTGTGACACTAGGACCAACCCTCATGCTACTTATTTGTATTTCAACTGAAGGGATGACACATTAAAAAAATTATTTTCAAATAAAAAAATTTTAGAGTTCAAAGGATCCTTAGAATGACCTATTCTGTGGGAGTAGTGGGAAACTGCCGGGGCGGGTGTGTGTGTGTGTGTGTGTGTGTGTGTGTGTGTGTGTGTGACTGGCAGTTGAAGGTAACTTCCAGGGGATGGAGGGGCACACCTCATCAACAAGGGTACCTGCATGATGAACATTTGAATACCTAACCCTGAATTGTACCCCACATCTTTAAAATAAGCAAGCAAACAAACAAAAAAGGAATGATCCAGTCTAACCTTTTCATTATATACTAGGGAAATAATGACTGGAGGGGTTTGCTCCTTGCCTAAGGCTGATTGTAGAACTAGGCCTTGAACACACATCTCCTAATTCCTAGGCATTTTGCATTCTCTCTGTACATGTTACTATTGGGATAGATTCATGCATCTACTCTGGAATTTTAAGGAAACATAAACCATAATATTCCTTACAGTATGCTTAATATTATTTAAAAATCTTAGCTCAGTTAGCCTCCTCAGTGGGGATTTAATGTTAAAAAAATCAGGGCATTAGTTTTGGTACAAGGATAATAAATAAAGGCTCTCACTATACGGGTTTTGCAGATTACATTTAAATGCAGGGTAATGGGATAACTTTTCCTTTTAGTTTTTCTTTGTGTTGCAAGTCAACCAGACCCATACACATCTTTCAATGAGGTTTTTAAAATTATTTTTTTGTTTGTTTTTTAAGGAGATGATCATATTTAATGAAAGCATCTGGTTGATCCATTGGCATTCCAAGTAAAAAAGAATATTATTATCGATCTCTCCAAGATGAAAAGGAAATTAATTTAGTCAGTTGAATGTAAAAGCAACAAAAATATTGTATATCAAAGTAGCTAAACCATAAAATAATTGATTAATTTTGCTTGTTCATACACTTTATTTCTTGGGAGGAGCAGGCCCATTAAAAGGCCTGGAGGGTCCATGTCCCTCGTTGCCCATTCAGTTCCCAAGGAGAGTATCATGCAGATCCTTCTGGTAAATGTGACTCTTTTCTTCATTCTAACTGAGTTTTCCATGATAAATCCAGTTGCAGAATTTCTTTTGAGTCAGAGTTTGTATTTAACTGTAATACTAAATAAATTCCTTTGATTAATTTTTCTTTTCTTTTTTAGAGAATTAAAAACATTTTATTATATTTTTTCTAGCTTTATTGAGGTATCATTGACAAATAAAGACAAAATTTTCTTATAAATTTTGAAACACTGAATTAAAAACGGATGCTTTGGTCACAATGACAGTGTTCTGAATGGTGTTTGAGATTTTCCGTCAAAAAAATTGCAAGGTCAAGTAAGTTAGCAAGATAAGGTTGTATGCTAACACCTTTCCTTAGTCATTCATAATGCTGCTTAGCATATTACAGACTGAAAAATCCTGCAGTTAAGAAACCTGATCAACTGTGCTTAAACTAGTGTCTTCCAAGTATAGTGATCAGAAGCTTTTGTTGTAATAAACCAAGTAACATCTTGTGAAAAACAGGTTGAGAAATCTTGATTGCCAAAATGATATAATGATACTTGCTTGATACTTGCTTGATAAATCAACTACTGCATATTTTGCAACGTGCTTTCCTTCTATTTGATTTTTTATCTCGCCTGTTGGCAATGTCTTAATATTCCTTTTGCCTCCATGACCACTTTCTAGCTATCAGCAAGATTCATGGTTGCAACATCAAAGACCTAGCCCTGATAAGCTTATTTACAGAATTTCTCCAGTATTTGTGACCTGTCAACAGATGGACTACTTAAAAAATTACTTTCATGTGTGTTATAAAACAATCTTTTCAGTTGATTTTTTCTAACTCATTTATTTTCTTTTACTTAATGTAAAATTGTTCAGTGTCACAGAGTCCAAGTCTAATTTAATAAGTGTCAAATAATCCTGAACTAAAAATACAGTGATCATCGTTCCCGGGAGTTGATATTACGGTTGTTACTTGGTGGTAGGAGTAGCTAGTACATTCAAGATAAAATACTAACTCTTTAGTATGGTGTAAAAGGTTGGGTGTGTTTGTTTTTAAGACTGCATGGAAGTGGTATATCCAGATCACCACTGGAAATGGGAATTTAGCAGAAGAAATCAAGATAAAACAGGTAATCTAGGATACTGTTTCATATTGTTGTAAATTTGTCCTAGGTCCTGGTACTTCAATAATTGGTTATCCCATAAATCTCACGGAGAGCTGTAACAATACTTTTATATTACTTTGGATATAGCTATATATTTTATGTATTTTGATTATAGCTTAAGTGATTTGCTTTCTCTGTGAGCATTTTCTACTCACACGTTTCTAGAGAGATGATTCATTTTACTGGTTTGTCACTATCCTATACAAAGAACTCTTTTTTTTTTTTTTTTTGAGTCAGAGAGTCACTCTGTCACCCAGGCTGGAGTTCAGTTGCATGACCATGATTCACAGCAGCCTCAGCCTCCTGGACCCAGGCAATCCTTCTGCCTCAGCCTCCCAAGTAGCTGGGACTACAGGCATGTGCCATCTTGCCAGTCTAATTTTTTGATTTTTTTAAGAGATGAGGTCTTGTTATGTTGCCTAGGATGGTCGGTAACACCTGAGCTCAAGCAGTCCTCCTGCCTTGTACTCCCAAAGTGCTGTGATTACAGGCATGAGGCACCATACCCAGCCTATACAAAGTACTCTTATTAGGCAGAACTCTCTGCCAAGCTACTGCAGAGGCTGTTGGCCCAACCTCCGGTTCAGGTTCAATGTGGAACATAGTGCCTTTGAACTTAACTCCATCAGTTATGTGGAGGATACATATATGTCTCCTGATTCACATATCATAAATTCTAGCAAATATTCCAGAAAAAGTTACTTGCTCTTTCCATCCTCAAAGGTGACATAATGATTGTGGTCATGGGACCCAGATTTTCACAGAAGTAGTTTTGGTCGAAGGCCTGTTATGATTTAAATTTTTTAAAACAAATGAATTGCTATTCATTTAGACTAAAGAAACATTGTTTTTCTCTCACCACAGAAGTGTGCAGAGTACTTAGCCAATCAGAGGACTTTGAGTAGCAATAGTGATTGGTCTAGTGGGAGAACACATGAGCCAAATTGGCCAGAGTCTTTCTCTGGGATTTTTACATAGAAAAATAGGAAAACACACAGACTCACTTTCCCATGGAACCATTAAACTTGAATATTCTGAGCCTGGAGCTAGCCACCCCCCCATGCCCACAACATGCAAAAATCATCTGTCTGCAATGCTTGCAAATACTTTATGCTTTCTTTCTTGCCATGATTTGCACATACTCTTCTTTTCCACTAGAATGGCGATCCTTTTCCTTCATCACCTAAATAAGTTCTCATTTTTCCAGATCTGGTTCAAACAGTGCCTTTTCTAGGATATATTTTATGTCCATTCCTAAACTCAAAGAGACATTTAATTGCCACACAAAAATTAAGATTCGAGATTATAATAGTGTATCATTTAGGATAGGGATTTCTTCTGTAACATATAGTCCCACCCAATACATGATTTTTTAAAGTAGGGTAGAAGTGTATTTCTCAATCATGTGAATGCCTAAAGAAAGCTTCCTAACCAGTGGGCAACTCTCTTTCAACTACTGATTCAGGGTATTAAGCTTGGTCTGCCTTGTAGGTTTATCATTTCTAACCTGCTTGTTATATTAAACTAGTGGAGTTTGGGTTCCAAGACTGGGCTACAGTTTACTGGGAACACAATTCTTACTGTGAAGGCAAAGCACATATTTTTGAGGTGACAGCTATCTCTGCCACAATTAATATGCCTATGTTTGCAAATGACATAAACCTAATTTAAGAAAGTTGAAACAACAAAGTTGAATTGAAGTTATTCAGGGGTAGTACTGAGAAGCCAAGGAAGAGCTTTAGGGATCAGGCAACTTGGGAACTTTGGGAACAAAACCTGGAGGCACACTGCTACCATCACGATCGTTTGCCTCTGTTTTTTTCTGTTTGTTACCTTTATCTTCTTTCATTGCACAGAGATGGCTTTTACATGTTGTGGGCATGGGAGGGTGGCTAGCTCCAGGCTCAGAGTATTCAAGTTTAGTAGTTCCATGGGAAAGTGAGATTGTGTTTTTTCCTATTTTTCTATGTAAAAATCCCAGAGAAAGACTCTTGGCCAATTTGGCTCATGTGTTCTCCCACTAGACCAATCACTGTTGCTACTCAAAATCCTCTGATTGGCTAAATACTCAACACAATTCTGGTGAGAGAAATACAGTGTTTCTTTAGGCTATTAAACCATATCTAGTGGGATTCGTATATTTTACATATTCCTATTTCTGACACTTTTAGCAAAAGCAAAAGTGAAATGGCCCATAGACAAAGTAATGAATCCTCCATATCTTAGCTGTGGAAGCACTATGATTGGCAGTTTTATACAAGATGAGATTAAGATCCAAGTCTCCAAAGAAAAGTAGAATCTGCTATTTCCAAAATAGCAAACTAAGGTTTTTTGGGTAGGAAAAAGAGACAGCAAGGGGCAGGGAGTAAGCAAATTATATCTATTAGAAAAATACTGTTTTTACAGATTAAGACTAATGAAGTGAAAATCTGAGATTTTAAAAATATTTTATTCTAAAAATCAATTTTCCTTATGCTTTTCTAACTTCTGTAATAGTAAAATGACTTTTTTTTAATCTAAGCAACATGGAGACGAACTTTAGTTTTTTCCACATTTGTGTGAATTGCCAAATGCCAAGTTTCATTTTATTTTATGTTTGACTTCACCATTCCCTGAAATTTTTCTAAGAAACCGTAATGTGAATATGAGACAGAAAATTTATTCTTCCAGTCTCGTGTGGATCAGAATTAGGATAACCATATATTCTAATTTGCCCAGAATTAGTCCTGTTTGACACCTGATATCTTGGAAATGTGAAAAATTTTACAAAAGTGTATCAGGAAATTATTTCACTATTCAACTAAACTTCCACTGTTTAACAGGATCTAGTTTCAATTGCATTTGTTAAAATATGAATCCAAGTATTCTGCACACTTCTGTGGTGAGAGAAAAACAATGTTTCCTTAGACTTTTAAGCCATATCTAGTGGGATTCATATAATGTTGTACATATTCCTATTCCTGACACTTTTAGCAAAACCAAAAGTGAAATGAGACAAGGTAGTGGAAAAGACTAAATTTCTAGAAATTAAAAATGTATTGTTTTAGTAAATATTCTACATTAAATATATAACACATGTATGTGTGTATAGTCTTGACAAGATTCTAGTCTTTCTAATAGACTAGCTATATACTCTCCTTTGACTAATGTGAGAGAAAATTCAGAGATTATGCAGTTTTATAATAAGCATCTATTTTATGTCTGGTGCCATTTTCTAGGTACTGGGAATATATGGTAAATAGAGTGAGCAATATTCATGCCTTTCTGAGTGAGAGTTAATGAGATAGATATAAAAAACAAATGAACAAGTAAATATATGCCAATATCAAGTGGAGATAATAGTTATGAGGAAAAAAGCCTGTCTTTATCATGAATTACCTCTTTTTTTCTTTTAAATTAACTACAATAGATTTCTGTTCTTTACAACCAAAAAATTATACCTTCATCTCAAAAACTTCCCATTTACTATTTGTCATATGTATTTCAAGATGTGGCTTCCCACTTTACCAGCTGATCTATTGCAAGAGGAAGGTGGATTATAGATCCCTGAATAAAATTCAGACTTCTCAAATGGCAATTCCTCAGTGAAATGGTGAATGAGAATAAGTCCTGTCCTTAAAATGCCAAATTAAATTTTCTTTCTTGGTTTTGGATAAAGAAAAAAATAAAAAAGGACCTGGAAGCAAGTCTTTTCTGTGTGAAAAGACCTTATTTTTCCTGTTAATGTCTCCTGAAAAACCCAAGTTTTATTTCACTGAGAAAATAGTTTGATGAACACAGTGGCTGGAATTTTATCTAATGGAGAACAGATTTCCTGGGGGCTGGGAGGTGCAGGAGTTCACAACCCTGGAGACTTTGCCTCCTTCCAAGCATAACTTAAGTAGGATGATGCCTGTGAAAATCCTTCAGGGACCCAGGCTGCCCACAATTTCTTTTTTCCTTTTTTGAATAGTTGGTTGCTACCCACAATTTCACAGGTAATTGGAAATTTTGAATCCCTTGATGAAAATTGTTGGTTAATTTTTAAAGTATTAAATATTTGATGTTTGCATTTAAGTCAGAAATAGGGAACCAGATATTGCATCAGACCACTATGAGACTAAGTCCCTGATAAGTCTGGAGGCAGTATGTTGCCCACCCCTACATTTGGACCTCTGGGCAGAGATACAATGTTCCTGGGTCACACAACTCTCATTCGAAACCTGGCACTATCTGATCCCTGGGCTGCTTCTCAGTACTTGTCTAGACAGAAAGGCTGTTCTCAGTCTCAGCACTGCAACCACTATTGACTCCTGTCTTTCTCCTGACAGATGTTGGAATGTTTACTTGCAGAGATTCACAGAGTCGTAGTTCATTTTCTGCTGCTATAACAGAATACCATAGATGGGGTAATTTATAAAGAAAAGAGATTTATTCAGCTTGTGGTTCTGGAGGCTGGGAAGTCCAAGATGGAGGGCCACATGTAGTGAGGGCCTTCTTGCAGTGTCATGGTAGAAGGCATCGCATGGTGAGAGAGGGCACGAGAAGGTCAGGGTATGAAAGATGAAGAAGACGGGGGGGCTAAGATTATCTCTTTATCAGGAACGCATTCCCTTGATAACTAACCCACTCCCACAATAACAGATTTAAACCATTTATGAGGGCAGGGCTTTTATGACCTAATTAACTCTTGAAGGTCCCACCAATTAATACCATCACAATGGCAACTAAATTTTAACATGACTTATGAAGGGACATTCAAACCATAGTATATGGCATCTGAGACCCATTTAGGATTTCTGAATAAAGGGAGATTGTCAGGATTATCTTTACTATGGAAGAAAAAATGTGAGCATTGATTTATGCTGTACTTGGTCCTAAATGAATCTACTAGCTTTTTCTGGGAGTTTCAGGCCAGTGATATTTTAAAAAATACCTTACAGTATAATAAAATAAAAGATTTATCTAGAAGAATAGCAGGGAAAAGAGAGAAGAAATAAGGAAAGGTGGCAAAGCATCCATGATAATATGAGAAACAAAATTGAAATATCTGGGTCCTAAGAGAGAGACTCGGTTTCCTTGACATCTCACTCAAGATTATTCTTCTGATACTTCTCTCTCCTCACCAGTTCAGTGTCTGGTGATATTCTCTCACTGTATTTGTCCCTCTGAATACTTATTATCACTTACTTTTCCTTAATCTGGTCAAAAATGAAAATTCGTCTAAGAGTCGGAATGTCTTCAGTGGGGATAGGGCATTGACACATACATTTTTATTTAAAAAAATAAAGGAAAGAAAAAGAAAACTATTAAGTCATTGTGTCTCAACCTTCTTTTCACCTTTTTATTTTTTTTCTCTTGCAAGAGCCATTTAAGACCTTTTCTTTCTCATCACTCCTTTCCCCTAAGAAATTTTAATACCACAGATATACTGTATATCTGTTTAGGTTCTGTGGCCCTTTGGAGGGCCATAAACCATGTAATGTCAAAGCTTTTTTTGACTCCCTAAAAATAATTTGTTTCCATGGGCGCATGTTGCCTCATTGAGGCTGCATGAGCTAAGTGAACAGTTCTACTTTTAATACATTGCAATTAGTGTGTACCTGTTCTCACCCTCTTTCTTAATAACAGACTTCTTTTTTTTTTTTTTGAGTTGGAGTCTTACTCTGTCACCCAGGTTGGAATGCAGTGGCATGCTCCCGGCCACCCCAGCATCGACCTACTGGGCTCCGGCAATCCTTTTGCCTCAGTCTTCCAAGTAGCCAGAATTACAAGCGTGTGCTACCATGCTTGGTTAATTTTTTTTTTTAATTGTAGAGATGAGGTTGTTATGACCGAGTAAGTAAAAAGAAGTTACGCCAACAAGTTGAGTCTAATTAATTATGAATTTATTAAATGCGTGGGTCAAGAGTAGGCAAACGCCAGAAAAACTCTTGGCAAATTGGTGTAGTTTGTGACAAGATCTTATAGGTAAAATTTGCAGTATTGGCTACGTAGCAACGTAGTGATTATAGCAACTATTAACTAACGACTTGGTAACCAAAATGGGAACTTTGATTGCTAGGGAGCTTTGATTAATTTCATGTCAGGTAGGTATAGCCAGTGCTCAGAAAGTCCCTGGAGTTCTGCCATTAAGATACGGTTTAAGCCGGGCTCAGTGGCTCAGCCTGTAATCCCGTGCCTTGGGAGGCTGAGGTGAGTGGATTGCCTGAGCCCGCGTGTTTGAGACCCTCCTGGGCAGGCGAAACCTCATCTCTACAATAAATCAAAAATTAGCTGGGTGTGGTAGCGCACGCCTGTAGTTCCGGCTACTCGGAAGGCTGAGGTGGAAGGATCGCCGGAGCCCAGCAAGTCGAGGCTGTGGTGGCCGGAAGCGGCCACTGCACTCTAGTCTGGGCGACAGGGTGAGATGCCAACTCAAAAAAAAAAAAAAAAAAATCAGTGTAAATGACCAATACAACACATGAAAAGATATCAACTTAGTAACAATCGAGGAAAGCAAATTAAGTCAAGACGCCACTGGTCAGATTGGGAGAAGTGAAATGGATTCAAGTCTTAGTAATTATTCCAATGTTAATTTCCTGGTTTTGATATTGTACTATATTACCATTGAAGGGATCTGGGGGTGCTATAAGTACTAGTTTTGCAATATCCTGTGAGACTATAATTACTTCAAAAAAAAAGAAAAAAATCAAATGCAATGATAAAATCCATTTCTGATAAGGTTATAGGCAAATGAGTACTCTTACAGACTGTACTGCTGCCTTTTCCCACATTTCCCAATTCTGCCTCAGGAGGGTAAAGTGGAAGTAGCCAGTAAAATTACAAATGTTTGGAACCACTGATTCCAAACATTCCCATTTGACTCTATGTTACAAAAATAAGGCCACAAGGAGTTAGGGATGTATGTTCAAGGATTTACTCTACCAATTTAAGCACCAAAGTCCTGAAAAATAATCTAAAAGTCCATTAATAAGGGGACAGTTGACCATATTAAAGTAACCAAGAGTGGCCAAGCTCGGTGGCTCAGCCTGTAATCCCAGCACTTTGAGAGGCCAAGGCCAGTGGACTGCCTGAGTCTGTGGGTGCGAGAACTACCCGAGCAACTTGGTGAGACCTCATCTCTACAACAAATCAAAAATTAGCCGGGCATGGTAGCGCGTGCCTGTAGTTCCAGCTACTTAGAAGGCTGAGGCAGAAGGATTGCCAGAGCCCATCAGGTTGAGGCTGCAGTGGCCAGGAGCGTGCCACTGCACTCCAGTCTGGGCGACAGAGTGAGACTCTGACTCAAAAAAATAAAATAAAATAGAATAAAAAAATAAAGTAGGCCGGGCTCAGTGGCTCAGCCTGCAATCCCAGTGCTTTGGGAGGCCGAGGGGAGTGGATTGCCTGAGCCTGCGGGTTCGAGACCCGCCCGGGCAACTTGGCAAGACCTCATCTCTACAATAAATCAAAAATTAGCTGGACGTGGTAGCACGCATCTGTAGTTCCAGCTACTTGGAAGGCTGAGGTGGAAGGATCGTTGGAGCCCAGCAGGTCGAGGCAGCGGTGGCCGGGAGCGTCCACTGCACTCCAGTCGGGGCAACGGAGTGAGACTCCAACTCAAAAAAATAATAAATAAAATAAAAAATAAAAAAATAAAAAAATAAAGTAACCAAGAGGATATGAATCAATAACAGCTATGTTAACAGCTAAAGGAGCGATAAGTTCCAAGAAGCATTTTCTTTAACCCTCACAACAATTCTATGAGGCAGGCAAAATTATTACACCATTTTTACAAATAAAGAAATTAATATATGGAGGTGTTACATAAGCTGTTCAAGACCACAATGTCGGCTGGGCTCGGTGCCTCAGCCTGTAATCCCGTGCTTTGGGAGGCTGAGGTGAGTGAATTGCCTGAGTCTGCGGGTTCGAGACCCGCCTGGGCAACTTGGCGAGACCTCATCTCTACAATTAAAAAAAAAAAAATTAGTCTGGCGTGGTAGCGCGCCTGTAGTTACAGCTACTTGGAAGGCTGAGGCAGAAGGACCGCCAGAGCCCAGCAGGTCGAGGCTGCAGTGGCCAGGAGCGGTCACTGCACTCCAGACTGGGCGACAGAGTGAGACTCCAACTCAAAAAAAAAGATCACAATGTCAGTAAACAATGAAGCCAAGATTCTAGTAAAAAGAAAAACAGAAGCGGAACAGAGAAGAGATGACTTAAAAGGAGAACATATAAACCAAGAGAAAAAAACATGTTCAATAACCTGCCCAGTAAGTGTATCCCAATTAATGGTATTCGGTTACAATATTAAGTAACTACTCTGTTTAGGGCAATAGATTAGGATCTATGGATCCAGAGAAAAGCTTTCTTAGCTTAGAATCTAACAGAGAAGAAAGACAAGGGTGCAAATAGCCATGGCACATTGTGATCAGAGCTACTGATACAGGCAATGATCCGTGATCACTAATGCAAAACACTTAGGCCAAATATTTCAACACAGGAATATTTTGGATTTTAGAATGACAACATGATATTCCATGAACATCACTGTGGTGATCAGAGGCAGTATCCCATGACCAAATACAGTGAAACATATGAATACTCACACTAAATGGGGTCAACAAAGACAATGTACAGTCTCGTGTCAGTTCAAGAAAAGTGCTGTTGTCAAATGAGTTTTGGTAACAAATGTATGAAGAAACTTCATTCTTCAAGTATTTGGGATATTGCAATTACGGATAAGAGACTGCAAATGTGTATGTATAAAGTGCTTTAAATCAGACAGATAAAAAATAAATAATCTAGTTTAGGGCTTAGTACTTAGAACAAACACCAGAACAACAACAACAGAACAGTTCTCAAAGTGAAATCTATAAAATGATAGTAAGTAGCACACATATGTGTAAGTAGCACACAATGTCGGCTGGGCTCGGTGCCTCAGCCTGTAATCCCGTGCTTTGGGAGGCTGAGGTGCTACTTACTATCATTTTATAGATTTCACTTTGAGAACTGTTTTGTTGTTGTTGTTTTGGTGTCTGCTGTAATAATTTCCTTGCAAATCTGGGCATAATTTTCCTTTGAAGGAAACAAGAAAGTTTTGGAAAACTCACGAGATGTATGGGACACAATACGGTTTAAAACAAAATTTAGGTCTGATCTCAAGAAAATACAAAAAGTTAGAGAATTCTGGCAGACTTTATTTTTATTAATAATGTAGGAATGGCAGAGGAGTAAAATAGATACATTGTCCACAATGGCTGTAATACATTTCCATAGGAAACAGCTCCAGAATTTTATAATTAAATAAAATTAACTGAATGACTTGAAAAAATAAGGCATCATCTGCATAGATGATAAAACCTTAGTATTAAGGAAATCAATACCAACGTAAAGTCAAGTAAATTCAAGGGTGGGGGGGTAAGCACTGACACCATAAGCAGCTGAAGCAGGAACCACCTGAAAGATTTCATAACTATCATGAAACAAGTCACTTTCTAATTTTTCTTGTATATGCACAAGAGATTGGCATTGAAGAGGCAGATGTGCTTTTAAGGAAAAGAACAAGTGCGAGTCTACTTCATGTAAGCAAATATACTAATATGTTTTAAATGGAAGGACCAAAGTGACTTCAATCATATTGCCAATGGCTCTTTTTAGTTTTCTTTGCAATAAAAGTGGTTCCTTAGCAGTAGCTAAAGTAGGTCTGAGAGACCTGAGGTCAATAATTGCACTGCTTAATGCAAAATAGTAACTCACAAAGTAAAAGAGCCTGATTTAGGGTTTCACACCAATCTGACTTCAGATCTGAGCATAACCTAGGCAAGCCACTTTAAGCACCCTTAATTTACTATTACACAAAATAGAGGTAATACTACCTACCTCATAACACGACTGTGCAGATTATAGATGTATATATAGTATATGTCACAGAGTCAGGAGTTGGTAACTGTCATGGTTACTTTACGCACCTGCTCCCTCACGCCGGTCTGGTGTTGTTCCAGAGTTCCCTATCTCAAGTGATAATAATCTCGCCCTCACCCCCACTATTCTTGACTCTGAAGCCAAAGTAACCTTTTAAAAATAAATATGATCACGCCACCTCCTGCTCAGCTTAAAATTCATCCATGATATCATAATGGTCTTAGGATAAAGTACAAAATTATTAAAATAATCTGACCTTGACCGTTTTGCTACACACCCTCTCTGCTAGCCTACTCTATCTAGCCTTCCTTCCATCTTGTGACTTAAAACTCTTCTGACTTCTTGGCTTAATGCTTCTTTTGCAATAATAACCCTTGCTTCCTTTTCTCCTAGCAAGCTCCAATTCATTCTTCAGATTTCAGCCTTAATGCTTCTTGCTAAAGGAAGTCACTTCTATGTTCTATAGAATCCTATACATCTCTAAAACACATCACTTATAACTACATTCATTATAATTAAAAAATTTTTGGTTTAACATCCAGTTCCACTGCGAGTCAGCCAGAGTCAATGCCACGTGATTTTATTTAAGGTTTCTGGAAAGGAGATTCTCTCTTCTCATCTAGAATTGGATCCAAAACTAGCAGTCATCTTGCAATTATGATGGCTGAGCCTACTGAGACTGGAACAAAAATGAAGGAAGCAAAGCCGAGATACTGATAAAACTGCTAGTGCACCTGGATCACATTTTGCCTGGTTTTCTCACTTGCATTACAAGATTAATGTCCTTCAATCTTTAAGTCAGTTTACATTGTATTTCCTGTTATTTACTACTGAAAACATCTTAATTGACACAAAGTACCTACATAAAAGCATTCAAATTTACAGAGATATAAAAAGGAAACAGAAGAACACTGTAGAATATTCCAAGGTAAATCACTCTCTTCTGTTAATGAGAAAATATCATCCTTATGAATCTATAATGTGTATTAAATGATAACATAAAAAGTAAGGTATCACTCAAATCTGTACACACGAACTCAAATACTCAGAAACGTTTATCTTAACCTTTTTCTAAATCTTGAGCCTCAAGGATTAAGAAAGAATCAAGCTAGGATCTAGGCATAAAATACCAAAGTGGCAGCCTGAATTTTACCATTTTTAGTTCATCCTTCACACCATCATGTGTGTGATGGTGTGAAGGGCACACCATTATGGTATGTTAGAGTAAGTGAAATATACTTCTCTGCCACAACGATGTTGGGCTTGGGGACAAGGCTTGATTTGGTCAATGAAATAATAACAGACATGACGAAAGCGAAGGCTAAAATGTGCTCACATTGCTTGGCTTACTCCTGTGATTGCCATGAGAGCAAAGCAACTGATTCCAGGAGAACAAGAGAACAATCCACATCCTAGAACCAAACCTAGCCAACAATAACTAAGCCCCAGATAGCCAAAGGACATGAGGAAAGCAAAAAAAGTATTTGTTGTTAAAAGCCATTGAAAATTTCACATATCCGGCTCGGTGGCTCAGCCTGTAATCCCGCGCCTTTGGGAGGCTGAGGTGAGTGGATTGCCTGAGCCCGCGGGTTCGAGACCCGCCTGGGCAAGCAAGACCTCATCTCTACAATAAATCAAAAAATTGGCCGGGCGTGGTAGTGCGCGCCTGTAGTTCCAGCTACTTGGAAGGCTGAGGCGGAAGGATCGCCGGAGCCCAGCAGGTCGCGGGTGCGGTGGCCGGGATCGGCCACTGCACTTCAGTCGGGGCGACAGTGTGAGACCCAAACTCAAAAAAAAAAAAAAAAAAAAAGAAAA
>CAUYQG010251596.1:0-40901 GCA_963574415.1 Tarsius wallacei
CCTGTAGTTTCAGCTACTTGGAAGGCTGAGGCGGAAGGATCGCTGGAGCCCAGCAGGTCGAGGCTGCGGTGGCCGGGAGCGGCCACTGCACTCCAGTCTGGGCGACAGAGTGAGACTCCAACTCAAAAAAAAAAAAAAAAAATACATTGCCACTTAATTTCCATGTGATGCCCAGTGGACTCCATTTAGTTAAAACTAAAACTTTTCGCTTCACATAGTTAAAAGAAAAAATCAGTACTGATAAAATAGAGTGAAGAATAAACATAAAACAAACATGTTTAAGACCTGCCCAAAATTATATAATTTTCACCAATCTGACCACATTTCCCCAATTTCCTCTAACGTGATTAGACATTAATGGCTTTTTACATGTTATTTTCATTATTAATTTTAAAATGTCCACACATTTTTAAATTAAGCAATACAAGTTAGAACTGTGCTTTCTGATTTCACACAAACTAGAAGCAAGCTCTTGGCTTGATACTCAAAAGATAAAATAAGCATTTATTTGCAAAGTAAACAAAGATACATGCTGGTAAGAAAATAAAATCAGCAACTCCAAGCATATTGGACAAAGAAAATCTACCAATGGCTCACCTAAGAGGGAAGATGGATGTAGAAACACTAAGAGGCCCAACCAAAACGTGCAACATGGCTCAGATGTATGCTGACAAGCTCTACTGATATGACCAAAAGCCCCAAATAAATTATTATTCTAGTATCAGTCAACATAGCATAGTATTTATGTTCTAAAACAAATAAGGGTATTAGTATTTCCTTCAAATTACTGTACCTCTGTATAGCATAAAGATTTATTAGCAAGCACAACTTATCTATGATTCACACAGATTACAGCAGAAAAACCAGTAATTTTCATGAAGTGTGAATGAGGGAATAGAGAAAGTTTTAGAATTCACTTAGCCAGACCCAACTAAGAGCTTAAATCACAAGTAATATAAATGATGAGGTCTTGTCAATATTATCCAATTAACCTCCTGTCTGCCAATATCATCATAGCAGCCTCATCTTTGCCTAGAAAGTTTGCAAGAAAGGAAACAATCATTCTACTTGAGGAGTATATTCAGTTGAGAATGAAATGAAAGCATGAAAGTCAGGTATTAGATATGCGAATAGAAACTACATTTGATTTCAGACGTTTTAAGGATGGTATGTACCTCTCTGCCACCAAAGTCAAATGTGAACAAAGACAAATGGTATATGCCATTATACTAAATAATTATAAATAACATCAACTTAAGTACAATAAATATTGGCCATAGCACACTAAAGATGCTTCATTGGATATCTTCAACTAAAATCAATTATTTCTCCTATTAGATTATAAATTTATAGTTGGTTACTGAATAAATTGAATAACTTTTTTTTTTTCTAAAACCATGTAACTGGCAACAAAATTAACACAAAATTAAGTGCCAACTTGGAAAATATAACCTAACTTACTAGCCATGTTGGTAAATAAAATACCCAGATTAAATATTTTAAATGTTTGGCATAACCTACACCAAATACTCTTAATCATGCTAATATTAGAAATATTACAGATGCTGACAGTTTACATATATTCCTAATCTTAGAAAAATCAATTAAAGATGAGAGGTCAATGAAATACTATTTATGCAGTGAGAATCAACTGGCTGGGAACCTAGGGAGAGAAGTGTCTTCTCTTACTTTACAGACTTGAATGGCCCCAGACCCCTCCCTTACCATCTCAGGTGAAAATACCCCTCATATGAAAACATCCTAGGGTTAAATCTAAAGCGCAAAAAAAAAAAAAAAAAAGTAACTGAGAAGGCTTGGCTATAAGATATACAGCACTTCGTTTTTATCTTTAAAACAAACTTCAAGGCCCAGCACAGTGGCTCACGTCTACAATTCCAGCATTTTGGGAGGCCGAGTGAGAGGATTGCCTGAACCCATGGGTTCGAGACCAGCCTGGGCAACTTGGCAAGACCTCATCTCTAAAATAAATCAAAAAATTAGCTAGGCATGGTGGCGCATGCCTGTAATTCCAGCTACTTGGAAGGCTAAGGTGGAAGGATCACCTGAGCCCAGCAGGTTGAGGCTGTGGTGGCCATGAGCATACCACTGCACTCCAGCCTGGGCGACAGATTGAGACTCTTAAAAACAAAAAGCAAAAACCAAAAAACAAAAACAAAAAGCAGCATACTTCAAATATTTCAGCATTTTAAAAAAGTTCTAAAGTAATTATTAGGCGTCTCTCTGGTGAATTCCATACTTAAACAATAAAAATTAGCCCTCAACTTTTAAGACTTCTGATTAGTTTTCAATGAAATGGTCAATTACATATATATATAAAGACTGTCCTAAATTTTCATCAGAGAACAGCCATTGGTAGACACTGATTCTAAATTCCATTCAGTGGAATCTCTCCGTTTGGCATCCACTTCTAGGTTTCAAGAATATGTAAACCCTGAGACCTCCTTAACAGTATTTTGAGCTATGCTTTGAGAATTAATAGACTCAATAAAGATATTTTCTTTTTGTAGAGAGCATAAAATCCAGTGGAACAGAGGAAACAAAAAAATCTTAGCCTGTGCTATTTTAAGTATTTATTTGTATCAAAAATTCCCTAAACAGGCCAGGTACAGTGGCTCAAGCCTGAAATCCCAGCACTTTGGGAGGCCAAGGCAGGCAGACTGCTTGAGCCCTGGAGTTCAAGACCAGCCTAAGCAACATAGCGAGAATTCACCTCTACCAAAAAAAAAAAAATTAGCTTGGTGTGGTGGTGCACGCCTGTAGTCTCAGTTACTTGGGATGCTAAGATGGAAGGATAGCCTGAGCCCAGGAAGTTGAGGCAGTGGTGAGCCCTGATTGTGCCAACACACTCCAACCTGGGCAACAGAGACGCCGACTCAAAAAAAAAAATTCCCTAAACAATCTGAGACATTAAAATAACTCAGAGATTAACAAGTCAATTTATACTCTAACTACTGGATGTTAGAAAAGTCATTCATGTGGCTAATTCTGGAATTAACTCTTGTATAATTTCCATGGTCATATCCCCTCTTTTAGAATTATATAATGTCCTAAACTTACCTTTACTGCATTTTCAGAAGCAGCAATAAAATAAGGCAACAGAAATGTGACACGAATTAGATGCTTAAATTTCAATCTAGCAAAATCCCTGTAAGAGTTTTGAAATAAAATTCTTATTTATGAAGAGTGCCAAAATTAAACCCCAGGCATCTAAACAGACCAAAAGTTTCCTTTGTTTTTAAATTATTGAGAGTTAAATGACTGCTAACAAAACACTAGAAAATCTGAGGTGTAATAAATATGTGTATCTTTTTCAGTTGCAGGGCCCATTACATTTGTCACAAACACACAAAAACCCAACAAGTTACTTATATGTAAGTGCTTCAAGGCCTAATATTGCCTTCATACCATTCACACTATTAAGGTACACAGATTGCAGTCGGGAATAAAATCAAACTATTTTCTGAAACTCATAAATTTCAAGTCATTAATTTACCTTCCTCTGCTAAACCGTTGTCAGCTGCGTAACTCAAAAGATTTTCTGATGCAGGTAGAGGAAAAGTGATGGGAAGGAATAAGGGGGAAACAGTAAAATTGTGGTTTAATTAAAAAGCAGAGTCTTTCAGAATTAACAAGCAATTAACAAGGAATTGAGGAATTCCTATGAGAATAAGGCAAGCAAGGGGAGCTACAAAAAGGTCTCAAAGTCTCAAAGCAGAATAAGTGGCACAATGTACCAAAAGATAATGCAAAACACGGAAACACAGTATACACAGAGAAAGGGGGAATATACGTTTTGGGGGTAGAGAAGTTATTAAAATGTTAAGCATCAGGCAGGGGCAGTTTTTGTTTTGCTAGTTACCTGGGGGCTAGGAAAGGGTGCATTTCCAGGCAACCACCCCGAAAATAAAGCACTGCCTAGAGAGGTAGGGGCCAGGAACAAACAATGGGGGAGGGGAAGGCTGGCTCGTTACCTTTACAGAGGATGCTGGTCAGGACACAGTGCCTCCTGCTTCTCTGGTGGGTGGGAAGAACCCTTCCTGCTCCCGTGTTTCCTCCAGCCAGCTCAAACCTGGAGACCAGAAATCTCTGAGTGGTACAGTGCCTCTGGGGCGAGGAGGAGGGGGCTCTGAAGAAGGGGAGGCTGTGGAAGGGGCTGGAGCGTGCCAAGGGCAGGCAGGAAGGAGCAGGTTCTCCTCCTTCCTACTCTCCCAGCCAGCTCTCTTCCCCTTGGGAGAGGTAACTGACTTTACCTGTCTCCTCAGCTGCTGCTTCTCTTCCTCCTTTCCAGCCTCCTCCACACTCACCAACTTCTCCATTGAAGAAATACCCTAGGCAGGGCCGGACCTTGGTGCTCCTGATACTCCTCGATGCTTCACGGCCCCAGCCCAGAGAGCATCCAGACAGTCAAGCAGGCGAGAAGTGGCGGTCCCGGGCGCGGGCCGCCTCGGGCAGGGGTGCAGGGAGGAAGTCCCAGCTCGGGTGGGGGGGTAGTCCCGGTCCAGGGGCTCGGAACAGGGGACTACCGCGCTCCGGCCCGGAGGCTTCCAGCTACAGAGGGGCCTAGGAGGTCTCGGGACAGCGAGGTCCCAGGTCATACGAGGTCCGAAGTGCCAGCCGTGGGGTCTCCGGATAGGGGGCTTACGGGATGCACTTTGCACTGGGCCACCCCCGCCCCCTCCCTCCAGCACTTTGGGGTCACTGGGATGGGACCAAGCCTTCAGCAGCCAATCAGCGGTCGCCGTGGAGCCTGAGCCTGGAGCCGTAAACCAGGTCCGGGGTGGGTGGGGGTGGGGGGCGGGGGCGACTTGGTTGGTTGGTTGCTTCCTTCTCTCCTCCTTAGCCCCGCCAGCCCCCACCCCCTGCCTGCCGTAAAGCGGCCTCTGCATTCGCGACAGTTAGGGGAGGCTTGTCGACCGGGACTGGGACTTGTCTCCGATTGGTCGCACTCACTTCCCCGCCGCGGCTTCCGAGGCTCCGCCCCTGACAGGGGGGACTCCAAGCGGTTGCTAAGAGACACTACGCGCTGAACGAGCCTCTGCGCATGCGAGGGGCGGACCGGCTTGGACTTTCCGTGAGCTACGGTGGCCCGGAGAGGGCCGGTGAGCGCACGAATGGCGGTGTAGAGGCTGCGTGTCCTGAGCCAGGTCCCAGGCAGGTAACCGGGAGCCGTCGCTGAGCTCTGCGGCTGGGGAGGGCGAGTGCGGCGGGCCGAGGATGGGTCCCGGGCTTGAAGCTGGGGAGACGGCAGTCTTCGGGAAGCGAGGAGGGGCGCCCTTCCCGCCACCGGGTTCAGCGCTTCTCAGACGCAGGTGCCGGTTCCTGGGCGCGACTCGGACCCTGAGAGCCGGTAACATTCAGCCTGGGAGTGCCTCGCCCCACGTGGAGCGAGAAACTCTTTGGGATGTCGATGCCGGTCATGGGGCTTTCCTGCAGGGAGAGCGACCTTCACGGATTCCTGTGAATGGAGAGAAAGGGAAAGTGGGGGAAATGCGAGGAGGATGAATCAAGACATATTTATTAAGTGCATTTATTCATTTAGTGAGTGCTTACTCTTCTGGTCGTTGGGGAGATATTCAGGGGACACAGCACAAAATTATGAGCCAGAGTTAGGTTATAAGAAGAAAATCAAGCAGGATCATGGGCTTGACTTGGAGTAGGATATGGTGGGCTATTTTGGATAGGTAGTGCTGTGGTTTGAGTAGAGGGAGAGAGACCCAGGATAGGCTAACACGGGAGCATGCTCAGCCCCTTCGGCGTGTGATGCTCTGCAGTGCTTCTTCGGGACTCCTCAGAGTTCTTACCAGAAAGAAGGTTCTCACTAGATGTGGCTCTTCAACCATGGACTTCTCAGCCTTCAAAACTGTAAGAATCAAATTCCTTTTCTTTGTAAATTATTCGGTTTCAGAAATTCTGTTATAAGCAACAGAAAACAGACTAAGACAGGTAGTCAGGAAAAGCTTCGAGGACTAGAGCAGCGGTCTGAATGACAAAGAGCTTCCCATGCCACAATACGGGGAGAATCTCAAGTACAAAGACTCTATGCTGGAATGAACTTTGCTGTTTACAGGAATTGCAAGAATGAAAGTCAAGGTACCTGAAGCAGAATAAGGGAGAGAATGGTAATGAGATTGGGGGCTGGGGCACATAGGTGAGAATACCAGAAGTGTCAGTTCTTTAAGGGCCCTCTAAGCGATGTTTAGGGGTGTGGACTTTATCTTAAGGAAAGTGGAGAAATTTTTCAGAAGCAAGTGGCTGTAGGGTGAGCCAAGATACAACCACTTAAGAAGGGATCTGTTGCAGTTGGCTAGAGTAGAAGTTCAGTAGTTGCAGTGAGGATAGATAGAATCAGCTACTTTAATTTTAGCCCGTTATACTTCTCAGCGATCATATGTCATAATGTCAACTTTCTAAATTTTTCTTTCTCCTTTAAGTGGAAAGTTGTACTATAATTAGAAACAAGCTGTATTGAGGACATTTAAATTGTAGTCATTTTTGAACTTTCTATTCTACCTTTGTTACCGAGAGAAGGGGTGTAGCTACCGGCATGAGATGGTGGGTTGATGTTGACAACCGAGTTTTTGTGTTTAAGTTTGGAAAGAATTTGTAAATAGACACACAAAGTCACATGACAAGTGAGTAATTTTATTAAGTAAAGAATAGTGCACTCTCAAGAAGGGATAGTGGGCAGAAGTTGTTTTTGTGTCTAAACTATTATTGAGCTATAACTTGTATTTTCAGGAGTACTGAAGGGTGTGTCCTGGGGTGGGCTTTTCCTAGAAATGATTGGTCTTTGGATTGGGTTACTGTTACTCTTTTTTCATGTTGGGCAGGAGAAAACTTAGGCCTTTTAGGGTCATACTGCTATAGTCATGGCATCAGGTGTATGATGGGAGTGGGAGGCTTCCCTAGGGTAATTTTATGTTAATGGTATTATAATGAAGGTAAAAATAGGTCATGATTATTTTGGATTAATCCTGGTTGTTGATATATATGTTCCAGGTGGTCTCTAAGCCAATTTTTGCCTTGGAGGTCGGCTCTCAACCACAAGCATCCTGGATAGACAGACTACTATGCTGCAGGAGTATCCGATAAGAGTCTAGGAGTTAGGTAGATGTGAAGAATATTTTTTTTTAATAGCTAAGCTGCCTTGTTTGTATGTGTGCTTTTGTATTGTTGTAGACATTAATAGGCTTGAAACTTTTTTACAGCCCTAAATTTTCCTAGGCTAACCTGTCTATTCCATCAATAGCCCCCTCGAGAAGTTTGGACACTAAAATCTTTTAGGAAAGTTGAGGGATGGAGGTCAATCTTTTGTAGTTGTTTTATGTTGAGAGTGGGCACTGACCTGTCTATTGGGTCTAAACCTTTGTGTTGTTTTAGATTAGGGTGATAGGTGTAGAGTTTTATAGTTGTTTGGTCAGATCTGCAGGTGTGGAATCTAATGGTCATTTGATCAAGTGGGCAGTTGAGGGCCCACTCCTCTGAAAAGACAGGGTGAAATTCCTGCTGTAACATTATTTGGAGATGGGATTTTTGGAATTTAGAAGATATAAATTTGACCAGAAGGTTAAAAAGACAAGATCTGAAAATTGGGTGCTAGTAGAGGAAGGGAACTTACAGATGGAAGACATCATGTTTTTAATTGAATTTTAGAGTTTTGTTGGATTGGGTTTTTCTGGTGGTGGTTGTATTTATGTAACCAGGAGGCTCGATTGTATATTTTTTGTAGTCTAGTTTTAATTTTTTTAGTAACATTTGTCAAAAAGGCATATGTGGCATTGATTACTGTGTAAACCCCTCTTTCAGAAGCCAAAATATAATCTAAAGTCAGTCTGTTTTGTATGACTATATTAGCTAATGAATTTAGAGAAATTATAAGTTTATCAAGTGTTGTTTTATGTTTGTAGACAACTGTTTTTAAAGTCTTACTAATGTCTTCCTGTTGTTTTTTTCTTAACAGTGGGACTCCAATGTAAAAAAAATAAGTTTAAAGTGATATTAGTATTGTTAAATGAAATGTGTAGGAGGCCATTGCTTTAGACTAAACACCTGTTCTAGGCCCAACAGACAAGACCGAATCACAGTGGAGTCACTAGTGGTAGATGCCATGTAACCAAACTAAACTTTGAAGTGGGCCAGTTTTCTAAAGAGCAAGAGATTCAGAGCAAAAAATCAGCAGGGAGCCCAGTTTACCTCAATCAACATGAAAAGAATATCTATCCTCTGTTTTAACCTAATAAGGAAAGTAATTTGAAATGGCCAATCCACTTATTGTTCTCTTTTGCCTTCTTCAGCCCTTTTCTGCCTAAAGAACTCATCTCCTCTACTCAGCTAATCCAGAGCACCTTTTCTAAATCTTTAGATGAGATGCTGCCCAATTCATGAATTGCTAACAAAAGCCAATTAGATCTTTAAAGTAAATTTGTTGAAACATGTTTAGCAGTTCTAATGTAATTTATAAATTCAATTGTATAAGATGTACTAATTATAGAATCAGGCTATTTTGAATTCCCAAAAAGAAGGAAAGAGAGAAAGAGAAAGGAATATATAAATATGTAAATAGTTACAGAGAATGTATTCACTCTTATGGCAGCCTTAGCTTCATACAGCTCAAATAGCGTGTTTGCTAAGTGCTGGCTCAACAAAGAGATGAAAGTTGAAGAATTTCTTAGTGAGGAGCCTGATAACTGAATTGCCTCCTAATTCCCAGCTTTTCCATATTTCTAGCCATTTGTTTTTCACTTAAAATCTTGTGTTCAGCCGGGCTCGGTGGCTCAGCTTGTAATTCCGCACCTTGGGAGGCTAAGATGAGTGGATTGCCTGAGCCCGCGGGTTCGAGACCCACCTGGGCAACTTGGTGAGACCTCATCTCTACAATAAATCAAAAAGTTAGCCGGGTGTGGTAGCATGCGCCTGTAGTTCCAGCCACTTGGAAGGCTGAGGCAGAAGGATCGCTGGAGCCCAGCAGGTCGAAGCTGCGGTGGCCGCCACTGCACTCCAGTCTGGGCTACATAGTAATACTCCAACTAAAAAAAAAAAAAAAAAAAAATCTTGTGTTCAAGTTACAACGGTATTGTGAATGATTGAAAGATATGATTGTGTCATAACCAAGGAATATCCTATTGCCAAAATTTCACAGAATAGAATTAGCATAATTCTTGTTGCTTTATTGAATTGGTACTATCAGATTTGCTAATTATTGTAACTTTTCATTGACTTTGAGCAGTTTAGATTGCAGAATATTTTTAACAAGTTAATACTGATTAGGTTTTAGTGGATATGCTTCATTACTTATGTAATAAATTCACGAAAATGGAAATACTAATCTTACAACATAGAAATGAAATAATTTAGAATAAATATTTATGAAATTTAAGTTGTAAAACTTAGACTCAGCCAGAGTAGAGTGTATTCCTTGAGTAGAAAAAGTCTTTATCATTGAAGAAATGCCCAAGTCCCACCATAGCAATTCTGATTCAGTTGGTCCAGGGAATCCAGGGCTCTGGGATTTTTTGTAGTGTGCCAGTGATTTCAGAATGTTCAAGGACCACTGCCCAAGAGACTGTTTAAACCTTTGTCCTACCGTTCCAGCAAAAGGGCTGCTGAAAGAAAGGAAGCTACTGGCGACTTTTGAGTTCCTTGTAGTTCCTGTCCTGGTAAATGAAGGATATTTTTTCTTCTAGGATGGTTTTAATTTGCACTCTACCACAACCATTTTAAGATGCGACTTCAGTGTGTGCCCTGAGCACATTGTCGGACATATAATACGGTAAAGACTGAATGAGCTCAGAACTCAGTTCCTTCATGGATACTACTGTATTTATAATTTTTTGACAAAAAGTTTGTATTGTAACTTAAAATTCAGAAATTAAAAATTGCATGGCATTTATAAAATTTGAGATAACAACAATATTAAAATAAACTTTGGGACTGATCTTATAATAATTTTAGATAGATACACTACTAAATTTCTCTTCACCCAGGAATATATTCAACAGATAGAAGTACCTGCTGTGTACCAGGCACTGTGCACCAGGCAGTGTGCTAGGCGCTGGGGAAGAAGTGATGAACCAAGCAATCAACTCTTGGGGATTTCACAGTATCACACAGGAGACACATACAAATCATTGCACAGATTTTTAAGTATAGTTTTAACACATTCTGTAAGACAGATCACAGGTGAGACTGGGGTTATCACAGGAAGACCTAACCTTGCCAGAGAAAGTCATATTTAAGCTTAAAACAAAAGGAAAAAGTAGATGGAAGAACTTTCTAGGCAGAAGGAACAGCAGTGTATCAAGGCCCAAAGGCAGGAAGGAGCCTTTCAAGATTAATGATTGAAGGAGTGTTGACATCTTCTTTCTTATATTGTATAAATGTTTTTTACCATATAATCCATGTATTTTTTTGCAAATCTTTGAAGGAATGCTATTTTGCTGAAATAGGTAGGTAATTTTTTTTTTTTTTTTGTAAGCCCAAAATCTTGCTAGATGCTCAGGTTGGTCTCAAACTCCTGGCCTCATGCAATCCTTCTGCTTTGGCCTCCCAAGTGTTGGGTTTACAGGTGTGAGCCACTGCACCTGGCTAGTAATCTTATTTTATCAACTGAAAATCAAGTCTTTTCTGTATATACAGAATCTAGGAGTTTGGTAAAATCTGGGTAGTACCACATCTGTAGATAGTCCCTAAACCCTACCCTGCCACTGGTTTTCACAGGGAATGTGGAAAAGGGAAAGGGTACACACTGGTAAAGAGGAATGAGTCAAGAAAAGATTTCAATGAAACATTTGATTCTGAAGCACCACTTAACAGGAAGAATCAGATTTTAACAATTAAGGGTAGAAAAGTTTTGTTTTTCATATTAATACACTGGAGGTTTCCATTTCTTAAGTAGTGCTTAGCATTAGCACAATATGATATAAACCTAAAGAGCTCAGAAATCTCTTCAGTAGAATTAAGGAGATTTGTTTCTCAAAGTGTAGCCCCTGGTTCAAACCCTGGGTCCTCCCAGGCACACTAAATCAGAATCTCTAGGGGTGGGCCCAACCATTTTCATTACAACAAGCCATCCAGGGAATTCTGATTCTAGAATTTGGGAACCATTGGTCTAAATCATCTTGGAGATTTAAAATATTTGCCTTTGTAGTTACTGGGTCAGATGGTAGTTGCATCTTTAGTTTTTTAAGAAACTGTTAAACTGTTTTCCTGAGTAGCTTTACCATTTTTACATTCCTACCAGCAGTGCCAAAGGGATCTGGTTTCTCAGCATGCGTCCTCATTGGTACTTGGCATCACTGATTTTAGCTATTCTGATGATGGTATTTCATCCGAGTTTTGAGTTTTGCTAATGGCTAATGTGGCTCAACATCTTTTCGAGTTCTTATTTGCAATCTCCATATCCTCCTCAATGAAATGTCTGTTCATATCTCAGGTCTATTTTCTAATTGAATATTTTTCTAGTGTTATGTTTTAAGAATTATATACTCTAGATACTAGCCCTTTGTCAGATATGTACTTTGCAAATATTTTCTTTCAGTCTGTAGCTTGGCTTCTTATCCTCTTAAGTTTTTTGCAGAGCAAGTTTTTAATTTTGTTGAGGGCCAGTTTATCAGTTTTTACTTTCATGGATCTTGCTTTTGGAGTCAAGTCTAGGAATTCTCTTCCTAGCCTTAGATCCCTAAGGTGTTTCCTACTTTTTTGAAAAAATGTTCTTTTTTATTATTGTTTTCTTAGCCCAAGCTTAAGCGCAGTGGTGGCAATCATAGCTCACTGTAATCCAAATTCCTGGGCTCAAACAGTCCTCCCACCTCAACCTCTCAAGTACCTGCAACTACAGGCATGCACTATCACACCTGGCTAATTAAAAAAAAATTTTTGTTGTTGTTGTTTGTGGAGATGTGGTCAAGCTTGTCGCCCAGGCTGATCTCAGACTCCTGGCCTCCATCCATCTTCCCATCTTGACCTCCCAAAGTGCTCTGATTACAGGTGTGAGCCACTGTGCCCGAACTTACTTTGTTTCTATAAGCTTTATTTTCAAGTTTTGCAGTTGTGGAGCATTCTGGGTTAATTTTTGTATAGGAAGTAAAGTCAAGATCTTAGTCACTCTTATTCATAGTGCCTTTGATGTTGATGAACTGATACCCTAGTAGGAAAAGTAGATAGTTTGACTTTTCATGAGAAGTTGCTGGGTTTGGGGGAGCTACTGAGAACACAGTAGGCCATCTGTATTCATGTTCTGTGTCTGTGGATTCAACCAGTCCCAGATCAAAAATATTTGGGGAAAAAGAAAACTGCAGCTGTACTGAACATGAACAGATTTTTTTTCTTGTCGTTATTCCCTAAACAATACTATATAACAACTATTGAAATCACATTTATATTGTACAGTATTAATTATAAGTAGTCTAGACATAGTTTAAAGTATATAGGAGAATGTGCATAGGGTATATGCAGCTACTTCACCATTTTATACACAGGACTTGAGCATCTGTAGATTTTGGTATCTTCCATGAGTCCTGGAACCAGTCTCCCAGGGATACTGAGGAATGACTGTACTTTGTTTTGTTTGGAAATTCACAGTTCCACAAAACCATGTCACTGATCCCAGGAAATCTCATGATCATTAACCAAGGTCAGAGACCCCTGAAGGTCTGATTACTTTGCAGGCCTTTTGATTCTGAAGCTTCAGTGGAATTATAGTCAGCCCTCTGTATCCACGGGTTCTGCATCCAGGGATTCAAAAAACCTCAGATCAAAAATCAGAGTTAAAGACCGAGGCTGAGTTAGTGGGCCACATTGTAGAAGTGAGATCCAGTGTCATTGAAGCCCTCTGACCTCCTTTCCTATGAGGAAGGAGGTTAAAGATGGGAAGGACCGTTATATATAAATGGGTTAACTAGAGGAGGGAAGTCTGTGGGTTTTGTTAAAGGGTAAATTTCAAGAGGACAAAATCATGACCCATATAAAATAACCATGTATCAAATATTTTATTTAGCTCATTAATTAATTAATAAGGGAACCAGGTTCTACTCATTTAAAGGAATAGTAAGAGAACTATGAATCTGTATGGAGTGAAAGAATGTTAAATGAGTTTGCAAATGGAAGCAAAATGCTTTTCCCACTGTGGGGAGGGTTGCCCCTCCACCAAACAGTTATTGGCATATCTCTGGACAAGAATTATTTGCACTGCTATCTGTTATCCATGATTTAGAGGTGTAGAGTAGCTCTAAAGCAAAGAAAGGAGCACGCTCCACCCTCCCCTATGAGGATCAGATACTTCCCAGAGGCTCCAACATTCCACTGAAAGGATATTCAGTAATCAGTTTTGCTTATGCCAGGATCTTAAATGTTTCCTTTCCATGCTCCCACTAAAGTAATTACATGCTTCCTCTGACATAGATCTGTCCTCTTATTTCCCATACTCTGCTTTAAAAACCACGTCTGTCCCTAAATGTCCCTACCCTTTGCCTGGTCCTCATCATATCAGAGAGGTCCAGGACAACCAGATGTTTACATTTGCATCCAGCTACAAGTACAGTTTGCTCATGTTTGATTGCAGTTGTTTTAACATCTTGTCTTTTTCTTGGAATGGCATTTATTTTTATTTAATGTTATGGGTGATGGCCATATCATACGGTTTTAAGTTGGAATTTAATCAGTCAGAGCCATGATATAGTTTAACCATACAGCAATCTAACTTTAGGGTTTTATCTATAAATTAGAAGTGAAGATTAGTGAATTTGAGTTAGCCTATTTGTTCTCAATTGGGGTAATTTTGTCCCCCAAGGGACGTTTGACAATGTCTGCGACCTTTTTAGTTGTCAGAATCTGGCAGATGAGGTAGAGAGCATTTAGGCCTCCAGAGGATAGAGATCAGGAATGCTGCTAAATAACCTGACAGCGCACAAGGCAGTTATCTGCTTCAGATGTTCATACTGCCCAGTTCAGAAACCTGGACGGCCATTGAAAAATGTTAGAAGAAAGCTCAAGTTTCTGGTATGAGAAAATTAAAAATAATTTTATGTTCTTAAACCTGTATGGAAAGTATGCATTTCACTGTTATTGTCTTAAAGTAATATTCTCATTATGATTTTCCACTTTAGAAATTAAGCAGTCAGCATTCTTTTTCACTTGGTTTAGTGATTAAGTGGAGCAGTTGATTTCCCTTGTAATAAGTGTATATAGCACTTTGAATTTTTAAATTACTTTTCCTGTTTCAGGTTTCACTGAAGAAACATCTTAGAGATTCAATGCACTTCTAAGATTTAATATTTACAACTTGGAGTTGTTCACCTTCTTATAAGATACATTTTGGAAATCACTATGCAAGCTTTCTGTGAAGTTTTAGAACAATTATACAAGAAGGTACTTCGTGGAGCCACACTTGAAAATGAGAGCCATGATTACATCTTTTATCTCATGCCAGCATTTCCAGACCAAGATTGCTCTACAACCACCTCCTTAAAATGGGCAAGCACCTCTGGTGTCCAGGGCAAGCACTGGCCACCCTCTGTCAGTGCGCCTTTGAGTTGTGTGGCACCAGTATGTTTGAAGATGAATTCTCAAATGAGCGGTGCCAGAGAAGTAATGCTCCTTCAGTTAACAGTGATCAGCACCATGACAACCAGGATATTGTCTGTCGAAATGGAGTTCCATGCAAAGGAGAGATACAGAGATATAATTAAATTTCTTTTAGAATCAGCTGTACTTGACTCTAAATTAGTAAGCCATTTGTTTGTTTTTTTAAAGATCTAGATATTTAAAATAAAAGTTTTTAAAATGCTCAGCAATAATGGTTAAATGTATTTGTTTTTCTGTAGATTTGTATGTTCCAAAATTCTGATAAATTGTTATCCCATATGGCTGCCAAGTGCCTTGCATTGCTTCTATATTTTCAATTGAGAGAAAAGGTAAGTTAAGTAATCAAATTATGATATTATTTCTCTTAATAGTTTCTTTAAAATTGCTTTTTGGCATTTGATTTTACCCTTAAAATATGTATATTAGCAAAATGTTTGCTGACACAATAACATGAAAATCCACAAAAATTTAAGAATGGAATATGATGGTAGCTTGTGTCAAGATTAGACTCCTGGCTGGGCTCGGTGGCTCAGCCGATAATCCCAGCACTTTGGGAGGCTGAGTTGAGTGGATTGCCTGAGCCTATGGGTTCGAGACCAGCCCAGGCAACTTGGTGAGACCTTGTCTCTACAATAAATAAAAAGTTAGCTGGGTGTGCCTGAAGTTCTGGCTACTTGGAAGGCTGCGGCGGAAGGATCACTGGTGCTTAGCAAGTCGACACTGGTGTGGCCGTGAGTATGCCACTGCACTCCAGCCTGGGCGATGGGGTGAGACTCCCATCTCAAAAAAAAAAAAAAAAAAAAAAGATTAGACTCCTAAGTGTGTTGTAAATCATAATAAATCTAAAATTTTATTTTTTGAGTCAGAGTGTCATGGTGTTGCCCATGGCATGCTCACAGCTACTATAGCCTTGATCCTTCTGCCTCAGCCTTCCAAGTAACTGGAACTACAGGCTTGCACCACCATGCATGGCTCATTTTTTTACTTATTGTAGAGACACGTCTTACCAAGTTGCCCAGGCTGGTCTCAAACCCCTGAGCTCAGGCAGTCCTCTCACCTTGGCCTCCCAAAGTCCTGGGATTACAGGCATGAGCCACCATGCCTGGCCATAAATCAGATTCTTAACTTGAGAGGTGAGTTTTATGTCAAAGTCCATAACTTTTTCAGATTATCAAAGAAGTAGGTAGACTTCCTCTCTCCCCAAAAATGTCTAGGAAGCTCTATTTGAGAACAAGCCCATTTTCACAGGTTTAATATAAATTCTGAGAATGGTCCTCAGCATAATAAAAAACAATACAGACAAATTCAAAACCAGGTTTTTGTTTTATCTCTGAATTAGTTAATAAACACATCTAAGCATTACTGACTTTTCAGCTTATAATTCCTTATTTCTTTTTACAATAACATTTTTTCTGAATATAAAAAGTGATACAGTCCTTTTGAAAAATGGACAAAGTATAAAAAAAAAAACTATACGTATCATCCACCACTTAGAGATAACACTGCTAATATTGTCATGCCTCCTTTTGATCTTTTATTTCTATGGCCTATTAGACATCTTAAAGGATATAAGGATATTTCTGTTTTGTCTTGTTTACCACATATTGTCATACTTTTGGGGGGTGCAAATTAGTAAACAATGTTGTATATACTTGTGTTTATATGTTATTTGTAATTGTAAAGAAAGCACTGTATTATAACTACCTTTTTTATTTTCTTGCTTGTAGACAACATTAAGTAATTCCTGGATTGCTTTTTGCCGAGAAAATCTTTCTGAATACTCTGAGAGTGACAAAGTAATATACTGCCTCTGGACTCTTACAGCTGTAATAAAAGAAATCTTTAAAAATATATGTTCACAGAAAATAGGTACAGCTTACATTGCTTAATAAACAATTGCCACCTTGCTTCTAGGAACATTTTAACAAAACTTATTTTAGAACATCTAAGCCGTCTTCAAGTATAAAAACGTAAACCATATTTTTTTGATGGAGAGTAACCTTTTTTAAAAGAAAAAATGGCTGGGCCTGGCAGCGCACACCTATAATCCCAGCACTTTGGGAGGTGGAGGTGAGAACATTGCCTGAGCCCACGGATTCAGGACCAGCCTGGGCAACTTGGCGAGATCTCATCTCTACAATAAATCAAAAAATTAGCTGGGCGTGGTGGCATGTACTTATAATTCCAGCTTCTTGGAAGGCTGAGGTGGAAGGATCACCTGAGCCCAGCAGGTCGAGCTGCGGTAGCTGCGAGTGTGTCACTGCACTCCAGCCAGGGCGATGGCATGTGACTCCAACTGAAAAAAAAAAAAAAAAGTTCAAAAAAAGAGAAAAAAAAAAGGAACAAAATTAAAGCCTTTCATTATTCTACATCCCTTGCATAGTTTGATGCCATTGATATTTGTAAAGGGAATTTTACCTGTGGTTATTAGCTGTTAATCTGTGTCCTCATTTGTTAATGTTAGAGGTAAATATTCCAAATCATAAAGTGATACTTATAAAAATTGAATTATAAAATTATGTTTTAAGAAGACTTTGTCTGTTTGTTTATAATTACTTTTTTTATAATTGCAGAAATTCTAAAGCAGTTCCTGAGTCCTTTTGACACTATTTTAGAAGTATTTTACAGTTCCTTATTTTCTCAACATTTTGAAAACTGCCAGAATACTTCTAAAATAATAAGCAGCTTGATGTGCTTCCTGGAGTTACTTGAGCTTCTTATAGCCTCCAGAATCTACCTGAAGTTACATTTCACTTGCCAGAGGATTTTGTTTTTGAAACCATCTTGTGTGCTAGAAGTTATTACCTGGCCGATTCAGACTTTTGTCAAAAGGAAATTCATCATATTCATCAAAAAATGCCTTCTCAGTAAAGTGGGTGAAGACCTCTGCCGTGGACCTATGCCTACCTTAATGCCACCAGACTGTCATTTAGAGCTGGACATTTTGGCTCTAGCTAATGCTGTCTTGCAAGCTGTGAATTTGGGGTTGTTGAAGACACTGTCTGTTCATGGAAAACCTTCCTTCTTTGGAGGTGAAGTTCAGCTTGGATGTGACCATGTCTCGGGTCCAGATCATGTGACCCTTAGAGCAGTGAGCTTGGTTATAATGAAATCCTTAGAAATCAAGTTACAGAAATGTACTTCAGCAACGGAAATGAAAGGTAATTCTCTGAACTTCTTTTTTATGCAAACTAATGTGTAGTTATTTATTTAAGTATAATAATTCATAATTATCAAATCTCAGGACTGGTATAAATTCAACCAATTTAAGCTGTATGTTATCCTCATTTTAATTTATTAAGTTTTCTTTCAAAAGGAAAAGGACTAGAATTACCTTAAGAAACATGTCAGCTTTTTAAATAAAGTGTAACAAATGACTTAGGTTTAAAAAAAGTTGCCTTTGAGGTGACTTTGAGTAGACTTTGATAGAACTCAATTCATATCCAAGTATTTGTAGTATTGTTTTCATATTATCCTTTACAAAATTAGTATTTGTACTAATATAGATTATTGCCAGTTAGAAATTGAAACTAGTATATGAAAAGTTATATGGATCAATAAATTGCATGTAAGTTTCAGGATGCTAACTTGAGTTGAAAGAAAGCCATGTAAAGTGTGATTTGCAATTTTGGTGTTGAGGAAGACATGTCTTTTGTTTCACCTGAGACAAATGCATAGTGAACATCTCTAAACAAGCAGCATACAGATTCAATGAAAAACTTGAATTGTGAGTAATGACTCACTGATTTACTTTGAATATATCATTTAGCTTTAAATAACTACGTTATAATTCTGTGCAGTTATAATTTATAACACTAGGTGGCATCTGTTACATAATTCAGTTTTAAATTACAGTTAAAACTCCCTAAAACGTTTTTGATTTTTGTGCTTTATAATAGTACTTTCTTTTTATGCTTTAAACAAACGTTATTTTGTTATTTTGAAGGCAAAATTATTTTTGCTTGCTTGCATTGTTGCCTCTAGTAACAGACAGCTGTGACATCAAATGAAGTGATCTCTTTTATTTATCTGCTTTTAGCAAGAAGTCACTTAACCTTTATTTCTAAGAGGCATTTAGTTATTTGGAAGTTGTTGCAAATCTCGCTGTATTTTTAAAATGTATTCTCTTGGGTGAGTCACTTTTTTTCCCCCTGAGCCTCAGTGTCCCCATCTGCGAAACAGAATTCCTAACTCACAGGATTTTTTGAAAATATGAATTATGGTAATGCATTCTAAGGTACTTTAGACACTATGAATTTATATTTAGGCAAGATATTAATGCATTCATAAATTGCTGCCTACACTTTGAAATTTGCATTTTTTGAAGTTGACTTACAGAGGTTCATGTCTGAGTTACTGACCTTCTTAAAGCCTCACCTTCAGCCCTCTCTGCAAATGCATGATCGGTGTGAATGGCTGTCTAGGGTCTTCATAGAACAAGACGATGACATGCTGGAGGCAGCTAAAGCCTCAGTGGGCATCTACTTAACACTGACCAGGTTCGTAGATTTTAAAGTAATTATTGGACTGCCTACAAGTCTGGAACATAGAAAACATTTCTGAAAATGTGCTGAACACGTTGTTTACTTTGCATCATTTGAGGGGGGAACATCCTGTGGTTTCCTCATAAGTTCCAACTCCTTTTTTTAACACTGACTTACATGAAAAGGAGATTACATTTGCATGACTACAAAACTGGCTGGCTGGACAGATCTGGGGCAGTAGAACTAGACAGAGTCTGAACCCAGGGGTTTCAGTTTAGTCTCTGGTAAGTTAGTGTACTTCTCTGAATCTTAATTGACATTTAAGATCTCTTCACCTTTAAAACTTACTTCTCTGTATTAAGCTTCATAAGATGATTTTTGCCTTTGTAAAGGTGAGTACAAACTTGTAAACAATCAAAGGAGTTGTTCTGAGTTTTCATGTTAATATACAGTTGAATTTGGGCTCATGCCTTCTTGAGGCCAGTATCAGAAATTGGTTTTGAAGTTATGTTACTGATGATGTTTTATACTGATTCTGTTTCTGCTTTATTAAAACAGCTGTACTTGGGGTAATAGCTTCTTGTGGCAAATACCTATAATTGGTTTTGATGTTAATAACTGATGACCTTTTCCACTATTTCTGCCTCTGCTTTATTAAAACCCTAAAGTATTTGCTGTATTTCTATTTCTTTCTTTGCCTTTGAGAAGGGGATTTCTTACTAATGATCGGTGGTGCAATATTATGTTGCCAGGACTTAACTTGTATCATGACACTACTGGCAGTGGCTGTTTATAAACTCTTAAGTGTTTGGGGCCAATTTTCAAAAGGTCCTAATCAAGAACACAAAATTCCTGCATGTGATTTGAATTAGGTTCAAAAACGGTCAAATACAAATTCAGTCTGTAAATGCACATGCCTCTAAGAGTGTATCTTAATTATACTCAAAGTTGGCTTCTTGCTCCTTAGGAAGTGGAAACCTCTGAATTAAATGTGCTTTATATATGACTTTCTCACTTTCTTAACTTCAGTGTGTCCAGGGAGGCATATAAATTTTTTTCAGATGTAGTTGTATTAATACAGTTTTTTTGGTTCTAAATGATAGAAGCAAATTCAAACTAGCTTGAGCAAAAAACAGAATTTATTGGCTCACAATTGGCATTTCTAAGGGGTCAGGTTGGCATCAGATATAACTATGTGCTGGGCCTCAAATCATATAATCATTTATTTCTCTTTTTCTTTATTTCACAACTCTAAATTCATTCTTAGTCATCACTACCAACAGCTTACATCGGCCTTACAGTTAAAATCTTTCATAACACCAGCAGATGTCACAGGGAGATCTGACTAGCCCACTTGGGTCAGAGTCTGAATCAGTCATGTGGTCAGGATTATAGGGTGCTCTGATTGGTCAGGCTGGACCACATGCCCACCCTTATTGAGGAGGATGATGAAGGATGTTTAGGAATTATTTTACCACATGGAACTGGTTACCTGTTAGAATGAGGAATTCTAAAATCAGGAGAAAGGACAACAGAGGACTTTGTGGGGCAGAGTCAGTGAACTTTGTTTTCTTGGGTCAGATAGAGTTTGTGGGGAGAGTCATGCATTTTGAAATTTTTATCTTTTAAAGTTACGCATACATTTAAAAGGATTCTAATATGTAAATTCATGGCATGTGAATTATGTCTGTTAAAACTAGTATCTTTGAAAAAAGTTGTTAATCTGGGATTACCATTATCTTCATTTTCAGAGAATGTGAAGCTACTGAAAGCTTGACCCAAGAAAAAGAAATGTGGAATCATCTCACACATGATAATGGCTACAATCCTCACTGTATTTTCTTATACTTCTTAAAAAATATAGGATTTGATTCTACAGTTCTTCTTGACTTTTTGATTTCATCGGAGACCTGTTTTCTTGAATATTTTGTTAGGTATTTAAAATTACTACAAATAGACTGGAATAATTTCTTCACCATTTGCAAGGACTTTGATGTAGCTGAATCTAAATATGATGTAAATGTTTGTGATTGTGTCCCCTCACTTGTCCAAGACCGAAGCACCAACCATACAACACCTCATCATTTGACTGCTCCTGGTAGTCACATAAATGCTTATGCTGGGGTCTCCTGGGCTGCTGATACTTCTTCTGATCCACTGAACCAGGTTGTGATGTCCAAGGAGACCCACACCTCGCAGGTTTGTAGTCTGTCTTCTCCATGGGCGTCTCAAAGTCTGGTCGATTATGACAGCTCTGATGATTCTGAAGTGGAATCCACAGACCAGTGTTTAGCTAGCAGTAAAGAGACATCTTTACACCAAGAAGCAAGTAAGAAAATTCAGGGTATAGCTGGAACAAGCAGGGACAAAAAAGAACTTAGCCTAGGGCCTCCATCAAGGCCTCTGCTTCCAAAAGAACTGGATACTCCCTTCTCCATTAATTGTGAAGTGGCCCCAGATAATGTTGTCTCTAAAGTAGGAATATTTTACAGAATAGTAAAATGCTTTGAAGAGCTACAAAGTGCTGTTTACCGTTTGCAAAAGAAAAATCTTTTCCCGTATAATCCAACTGCACTTTTGAAGTTGTTAAGATATATAGAGGCAATGTGTTATAAAAGTATGAACCGTTTATAAAACAGTGACTTTTATTTCCAGGAATTGTTTTTCTTTGATATAAATTATACCCCAGTGATCTCATATAATAGTGTAAAAAAAAAAGTCACTGCGAAAGGGTTTTTTTAATCAAGTTCTTTCTTTTTGCCTTATTGCAAGCAACCTGGTGACTGAAAAGATACATCAATGACAAGTCACACAATAGAGTTTTATACTACTTGAAATTATGGCACTTCAAACTTGCACAAAATTTGGGTTGGTTTTTGTACTAGTTTCCTAGGACTGCCATAACAGTTTACCAAATACTTGATGTCTCAAAGACCTAAGATTTATTCTCTCATGGTTCTGGAGGCTAGCAGTCCAAAATCAAGGTAAAATAGGGCCATGCCCTCAAGGTTCTGGGGAAGAGTCCTTCCCTGCCTCTTTCCAGCTTCCATTGGCTGCCAGCACTCTTTGGCATTCCTTGTCTCTTAACCGCATCACTCCAATTTCCGCCTCACATGGTGTTTTCCCCGTGTGTGTGTCTGTGTCCAATTTCCCTCTTACAAGGGCATCAGTCATTGGATTGGGGCTTACTCTAATTCAGTGTGAACTCTGCAGAGACCCTATTTTGAAATAAGGTCACATTCCCACGTTCTGGATAGACTTGAATTTTGAGGAGAATACTAACCTAGTATAGTACTAACCAAGAACTTGATTTAAAAATTCCTTTTGCAGTGACTTTTTTAAGTTTCCCTCTGAGTTATTTACACCTATGTAAAAGTAAAAGATCTTAGCTGTCTTTTTGAGAGGTGATTATATATAATCTACTCTAGGAACATGATTCCTTAAAAAAATTTTTAGTCACTAGGTAATTTTCCTATTTAAAATTGTTATGTGAATAATTCTTTTTTTTGAGGGAAAGCAGGAAATTCCACTTTTCATGTTTCTTGGGTTTGTGTAATATGAGCAGCAATTAGATTGTGCTGGTAAGTCTGTCATTAAAGCAATCTAAAATGTCCTTAAAATTTTTAATGATTCTTCTATAGAGAAATAACAGGGATGACTAAACCTACCAGAAATTAAAATACATCCTAAGGGTATGGTAATCAAAACAGTCTAGTACTTATTCTGGTAGAAATGGAAAGATTAATAGAACTGAATGGAGGATTGCTAATTAAAATAACAGTGAGATACCAAGGTTAACCAAATAGAAATGCAAAGGTCAAAAAAGTTTGCATTTAGCATACTGTTGGTAAAGATATGCATTGAGACAGTCTCCACTATTATTTAAAAAGCACATCAAAGAAATATACAAGGGGAATCCCAAAATAACTGGAATTATCTTTTGGCGTGTAGGTGCCTTGTAGTACAGGTTTTCCCCTCCAAGTAAGTGTTCTAGGAACCCATCGGCATTAGTGTACTAGCTAGCATTGTTGTGAGACGCTGCATCCAACTTCAGTGAATATTTTTTTGGAGAATCTTTCAATGCGTTTGCCCATTTCATGTTGGGTGATTTACCTGACCACAGCGAACTGAGTGTTCAGCAGTTTTTGACCAAAGACAGCATGACCCCTATGCCTTACCCTCTCTATTCACTCCCATCTCGTCCCAAGAGACATTTTTTTTGTTTCTCCAGATGAAAAAAGCCCTCAAAGGGAAATGTTTTGCTATTGTGAAAGAAGAGCTACAACAAAAGACGGCAGAAGCACTAAAAGACATCAAAATTGACAAGTTCAAAAACTTTTGAGCAGTGAAAAAAGTGTCTCAATAGCTCAAACGAAGAGTACCTTGAAGGTGACTGAAGGTTAAACATGTAAGAATAAATACAACCAGGCTCAGTGCCTCAAGTCTGTAATCCCAGCACTTTGGGAGGCCGAGGTGAGAGGACTGCCTGAGTCCAGGGGTTCAAGACCAGCCTGGGCAACTTGGTGAGACAGTGTCTCTACGATAAATCAAAAAATTAGCTGGGTGTGGTGGTGCGTGCCTGTGGTTCACTCTACTTGGAAGGCTGAGGCGGAAAGATTGCCTGAGCCCAATAGGTTGAGGCTGCGGTAGCCATGAGCATGTCACTGCACTCCAGCCTGGGCGACAGAGTGAGGCTCTGACTCTTAAAAAAAAAAAAAGAATAAATATACAATTTTTTAAAATAAATGAAATCTGGGTTTTTTTGGTTCCCCCTCGTTTTAAGGATTTTCACACCACATTATAAAAACAGACTAGATGACCTGATTAAGTCAGTCAGTATTTACATACTCAGTGACACTATACATCTGTAAGGAAAATGTATTCATGTTACTGGATATGAAACATCTCCAGTAAAAAAACAAGTGATTATGCAGGCTTCCAGTTATTCAGGGAAAAAACAAACGGCAGGATTGTAATACACATACATTTGTATATTTCTAAGTGCTTTGTACATTTTTAAGATATGTATATTTTACCAGACTTACATATTTAAAGTATGTATGTAAACACATAATGTATTTAAAATATGTATGTTTTACAGCCTTTTACCATTGCTTTACCAGACTCTGATGTGGCCATGTGCTCTTTGAGCTGTGGCTGCTGCCATGTTTCCTACGTTTTGGCCCCCTCTCCTACCTTGGAGAGGTGAATCTCACTCCCCTCCCCTCTCCCCTCTCTCGAATTTGCTTTCTAAATAAACTATCTTTTCTAATCTTGCTTCTGTGCAATTCTTTGCATCTTTCATGAGTCACTGGATTGCATACCAGACACCCACATCCCCAGCAGGTCTGACCTAATATTCTGGAGCCCCCTCTGAAAGTGTGGCCTAACAAGACATTCCACAGGATTTCTAATTTGAATTTGAGAAAGATCATAAATGTTGAGATTAAACTTACAAAATGTTTAAAAAAATGTAAGAAAGTCATAATAGTAGTTGCCTTGGGAGATAGGTCTGAAGTAGACTGGATTTCACATGTCTTTTTGTACCCGTTTTTATTTTTTTGAAAGGATTTATTGAGAGGACAGAAAAGCTCCCACAGTGGAAGGGGACCTGAAGGGGTTGCCCTATACTCCCATTTTTTATTGGGTACATACAGTCATGTGCCACATAAGGACGTTTAAATTGAAGCCGGAATGCATGCGCAGATGGTGGTCCCATAAATTTACACTGTATCTTTGCCCTTTCTATGTTTAGATACATACATTCTTACCATTGCATTACAGTTACCTACAGCACTCAGTACAGTGACATGCTGTATGGGTTTGTAGCCTAGGAGCAGTAAGCTACACCATACAGCCTGGGTGTGCAGTAGACTCTGCTATCTAGGTTTGTGTAAGTACATGCTATGATGTTCACACAACAGCGAAGTCACCTAACGATGCATTTCTCAGAATGAATCCTGTTGTTAAGTAATGCATGACTAATTTTTTTATAATGAAAACTGAAAAAAATTATTCCTAAGGGCACATAAATGTTGACCGGATGATAACTCATGCTTATTCAAGTGTGTTTTGACTTATGTTTCTTTAAAAGTTTGGAAAGAAGCTGTCAGCCCCTCATATGTGAAATGAGGGAAAAGCAATCTTACAGGTATGCCAAGTGTTGGTATTTCAGAATCTTTACATATGTGGCTGATTTGCATGTAGTTCAATTTATCAGACACTAAGCCCTAACTGTTGCTAAAGGTAACCCTTGGCTGTATTGACTTTGGCCTTTCAGAGCATCCAAGAGATGTTCCTGGAGTTAGGCCATAAAGGAACATGAAACCACTGGTAATTGACTGTGCAGTGAGTTCCCAGAGTACCCTGAAAGAGCACTCTGTAGCCCCACCCCTTCACCCAGTAAAAGCATATGGGAGTCCAGGTGAGCACACAGCGTCATAAATCTAATTCATTTGTTTTAACGTGAAGCATGAGAGGGAGGAAAGAACACATATACCTATACCACTTGTCAATTCAGAAACAGCATGTGTGGACCCAGACCCAGATCAAGAAACAGCATTAGAGGAACCTGGAAAGCCTCCTAGAATCCCACTCAATCACTGTCCACCCCTTAAGGTAACTATATCCTGAATTGAGACAGAGCTTATCTTTGTCTGGTTCTGTCTTTTATATAAATGAAGTCATAGATGACATTGTTTTGTTCAACATCATTTGAGAGTGTGTTGTAATTTATTTTTAAAATGCCAAGTAGCCACATTTCAGCTATTCTTAGTAACAAGATGCTTTTGACGCCTCATAATTCTCTCTGAAACGCCCAGTATACCAAGCAGTGAGGTTGATAAATACTGGCCAAACTGTAAAGTGTAGACTGAACAGGTTATGCAGAGCCTTGTGCAATTGACCCCAATCTGCTTCTCCAGCCTCACCTGGGATCCTCCCCTCACCCTCTGTTCTTTGCAGCACAACCTTTTGCCCTTACATATGCATTCATCAAGCCGTGTATTTTACTTTATTTATTATTTTATTTTGTAGAGATAGGGTCTCCCTACGTTGCCCAACCTCTCTCGAACTCCTGGCCTTAAGTGATCCTTCCGCCCTGGCCTTCCAAAGCGCTAGGATTACAGGCATGGGCCACTATGCCTGATTTTATGTCTTTAGGGAACCCCCAATGCCTTTAGATCTCTTCTAGTTTCCTGCCTGCAGTCACAAGTATTCTGGGAGTAGAGCTGGGGAGAAGGCTGGGGAACATGGTGGTTCTCCACATTCGGTATGTAAACGTCTAATTAATCCCCCCATTTTCAGTGTGTTATTCCTGTCTTCAGCTGTGTCTGGTGTCCCCCCAAGCCCCATCCTAAGTGTTATATCTGTGACGCTTCCCTATCTGTTCTGCACCATTTACATGCTCTTCTCTGCACTTCGCTCTCTCCTGTATTGTAGCATTTATATTTGATCGTGAGTCAACAGTCTTTACATATGCCAAGCTCTTTGTACATTGTCCTGACAGATAGCATTGTTTCTGCCACATAATAGGCACACCACAAATGTGTAATAATGAGATGAGATCCCTCTCCAAGAACTTAGTAATCTACTGGGGGGAGGGACAGACATGCAGAAAAGTATCATCATTCATACCCGCACCGTGTGCCAGCCAGTGTTTTGAGTGCACTTCTGATCCCCACAACCATGTTGGAAGACAGCTACTATAATGACTCCTACTTTGCAGATGTGAAGATTGGTGAGCTTGCCCAAGATCACACAGCTCGTCAAGTGGCAGAGCTGAGGCAATGGGTCCAGGTAGTTGGTTTCCAGAATCTTCTCATACTCCCCTCCATAACATACTCCCTGTCTTTAAGTCAGAAGGTGATGAGTATACACTGTTAACGTAAAACAGTTGTTAGGTAGGTGATTGACAACTGCCTTAGCTTTGGATATGTGTGGTGGGTGTGTGATAAGTCACATTAGAAAAGAGTATTGGGGTTGGGTCACCCAAGACTTACGGCGCTGTGTTAAGGAGTATTGACTAATTGTAGGCAGGGAGAGATAATGTTTATGAGTAAACGACTGCTTTTGTGTTTGAAAAAAGTGACTTAGGTGGCAATATAGTGGCTGGATGGACAAGCAGAGACTGGAAAGAGTCTACTGCAGAGTTGCACTGAAAGTGGGGCAGTGGGAGTGGGGAAGGGGGATCCAGACCTTCTGGATGAATGCCCACATCAGGCCTCTCCCCTTCAGACACCTGCTAACACACAGGAAAGGAGCCAGAATTAGGAGCAACAAGACACAAGAAACCGTTTTGGTAGATAGGTGATTGACAACTGCCTTAGATCCAGGAGCCCCAGATTCTCATCTGGCCTGGGAAGAGCTGAGAAGCAACCTGATTTGCCCGCTGGATTTTCCTGAAGGCTCAGGAGGTTGTAGTATGAGCCCTACAGGGTGCACTGAGGGATGACTGGTGAAAAGCTGTTCAAGAAACCATTCTGGCCAGGCATGGTGGCTCATACCTATAATCCCAGCACTTTGGGAGACCGAGGTGAGAGGATTGCCTGAGCCCACGAGTTCAAGACCAGCCTGGGAAACTTGGTGAGACCTTATCTTTACAATAAATCAAAAAATTAGCGGGGCATGGTGGCATGTGCCTGTAGTTCCAGCTACTTGGAAGGCTGAAACAGAAGGATCACCTGAGCCCAGCAGGTTGAGGCTGCAGCTGACCTCCAGCTTGGCTGACAGAGTGAGACGCCTACTCAAAAAAAAAAAAAAAAGAAAAAAAAGAAAAAGAAACCATTACATCTGGAGTCCCTTGCCCCCTCCATGTACCTAAGCCATGGCTCCCTACCCAGTCCTGACAGACTAAAGGTTTAATTCCCAGAGAGAGTGAAACAGGGGACACCAGACACAGCTGAAGACAGGAATAACACACTGAAAATAGGGGGATTAATTAGCCATTTACATAATGTGAAGAACCATGCTCCCCAGCCTTCTCCCCAACTCTACTCCCAGAATACTTGTGACTCCAGGCAGGAAACTAGAAGAGAAGAGATCTAAAGGCATTGGGGGTTCCCTAAAGAAATTACCCAGCCAAATCGCCCTACTATGAAGTCCACAGTGACAAATATACCACATATATAGAGCTAACTGGCATTTAAGTGCCTCACTCTATGACTGAATAGCCGGGATTATCAGGCATTTGGGGAAAGTCTCTAACAGGAAAGTCAGAGGGGGGAAACAAACAAAAAACAGATTAAACAAGGAAGGAGTTAATTTATCACTCTCCTCAGAGATAAGAGATTATAAAGGATACTACATAAAATATTTTCAGTGGGTGGTTGGGCAGGGTGGCTCACTCCTGTAATACCAGCACTTTGGTAGAAGGATTGCTTGAGGCCAAGAGTTTAAGATCAGCCTGGGCAGCATAGAGAGACCTTGTGTTTACAAAAAAATAACTAGCTGGGTGTGATGGCACATATCTCTAGTCCTAGTTACTCAGGAGGCTAAGGCAGGAGGATTGTTGGAACCCAGAAGTGAGCTATGATCACATCACTTGCACTTCAGCCCGGGTGGCAAAGGAAGATCCCGTCACACACACAAAAATTCAGTGAGGAAAAAAAGACCTCTTATAAACTAATAACATAATAGCAAAAGTGAAAAACTCAATAGAAATGTAGTAAAATTAAGTTGAGAAAAATAGAAAGTATAGCAATGAGACAAAAAATTTGGAAAATTGGAGAGAGAAATGATAGGAAAATTTGAGGACACAAGGTTCAATAATCGAAAGATAGAAGTAGCAGAAAGAAAAGGACTGAAAAGGAGAAAGTACAATTCAAGAAAAGTTTCTAGAACTTAAAAACTTGGAGTCATTAAAAAATGTGCGTTAAGTATAACTGGGAAAAGTAAATAAATAAAAACTACATTTTAAAAAGGAGAGACAGGATCCACCTGAATCAAAGAGCCATTGTTTTATGTACATGCTGAGGTGATGCTGCTGCTGCTTACTGAAATAAGGAAATAGGAAGTCCTGTGGAGAAGAAAATGAGTTCAGTTTTCACCGGAGTGACTTTAGATGGTGTCATCAGCACAGGGTGACATGGGGCAGAGTCATCTGCTGAAAGAAGGATGGTGTCAGAGCCAAATGAAGTCGTTTGCATATGGGTAACATGAAAATCATGGAAGAAGATATGACTGCCCTCAGAGTGGGGGAGAGAGAAAATGGGGGGAAAAAAGGCATGGAGAGAAGGACAGTGAAAGGAATTAGAGGTGGGAGAACAAGAAGCACCATGAGTAAACTAAGAGAGGTCAGGGCTTTGAGAAGGAAGAGCATGTGGGGGTTGGTATCTCTGAGAGGAACAGAAGGATGAGACCTGAGAAGAAGCCATTGGACCGTCTGACCATTAGGAAGTTGGTGACATCTGGGAGTGCAATTCTAATTGGACTCAAGTGTGGGCAAGAGGGGAGGAGGTAGACATCAAGGACAATGGTTTTCCATTTGCACTCTCTGTACACAAATCACACTGGACTTTCTGGTGGTACCTTGAAAGCAGGCTGAGAACAATGCCGTCCAAGTCGGAAATCACATTCCCGGGGTCACTGAAGGCATGGTCCAGTCAACAGCATCTCCTTGGGCACTGCCTCGACTTGCTGCTGCTCCTCCTAGCTCTTCCTTAGCACAACTCACTAGGGCTGCATTTGGCAGGCGTAGTGGCCTGCCCAGAAGTTTAGAAACTTGACCTAAATATTGAGCTTTATTGGGTCCTGTCGTTCATGATGGCGTATGCAATCATGCTTTATTCAAATGTCCGTTTGAAAATTGTAGTTGATAAAATGTCTTTTCTGACTGTATGATCATAGATCAGACTAGCAAACCAGTTCTGAGTTCTGATTATTGTAAAGGAGGTGGAGGTGAACGCGGATCAAAGTCTTTACAATTAACACCGTGTATCCCCTCCCAATTGCAAGGCTCACAGGTATATTTTTTAAGATACAAAAAAACAGACAGTGATCCTTTTCCAAGTTTGCAGTGGACATTGAACTTTACCAAGTAATTGAGCTAACCTGTGGTCCTGTTATGTACTACGCAGGTAAAATACATGTTTCTGCACTGCCTGTGTTTTCCCTTTTCAGAATTTTTGCTTGGTTTTCAAAGTTCAGTTCTCTGATATTTATTTATTTTAAATTTCTTTCTTTTCTTCTGAGCCAGAGGGAAGCTGGTTGTCTCCCTTTGTTGCCCTGGCTGGTCTCGAATTCCTGGGCTCAAGAGATCTTCCTGCCTCAGCCTTCCAAGTAGCTGGGATTATAGCACATGCCACTGTAACCGGGCAGTTATCTGATATTCAGAAGCATTGAGATATGGAATGTGATCTGTGTGTGATTTTCTTTCCAGTGAGAAAGACTTGGGTGTTTGCTGTTTACAAGTCTGGTTTGATACAAGAGCCCAACTGGTCACCAAAGGTGGTAGAGTTAAAACATTGATTTATGTCAAAAGTACTTTCTAGAGGTGGTGATTTGGTGTCTGTGGGCTTTTTAAGTGTTTTAGCCCCCTTTCAGATACCCTCCTCTCTTTTAGACTCACGAAGTGAATAGACCATGTTTAAGTGCTGATGACACTGCACTTTACATTATTCAATAAATTATAACGAAGGACAGGTTTCCCTACAGCTAAACTTATTCTAATTGCTAAGGAGAGAACAGTATACTTTTCATCTCCAAATTGCTGGCTATTTTCATTTGTTGGTATTTCTCTAAAAAAGAAAAGAGTAGTATAGCCTACCTGTAAAACACAAATGAATTTTTAACCGGTAATTTTCTATAAATTTTCTTTTACAATTTTTCTGCACAATAAAGAGAAGAAGTTTCCCTTACTCACTAGATTGTTGACAAGTAAATCATTTTTAGTGTCTCATAGTGTTCTTTGCTTGAGTGGCATATGCTCTCTTAATTGTGTGTCACTTTTTTTTTTTTTTGAGTTGGAGTCTCACTCTGTCGCTCAGACTGGAGTGCAGTGGCTGCTCCCAGCCACCGCAGCCTCCACCTGCTGGGCTCTGCGATCCTTCCGCCTCAGCCTTCCAAGTGGTTGGAACTACAGGCGTGCGCTACTACGCCCGGCTAATTTTTGATTATTGTAGAGATGAGGTCTTGCCAAGTTGCCCAGGCGGGTCTCGAACCCATGGGCTCAGGCAATCCACTCACCTCAGCCTCCCAAAGGCGCGAGATTATAGGCTGAGCCACCAAGCCTGGCTGTGTGTCACTTTTAATACGTACAACAAATGATTTGATGATTACATGAATGGCAAGATGAGTAGTGAACTGGAAAATATAATTAATTGGCAACAACTTTTCCACTATATGGGTGAGTTTTATTACAAATTGGCAGTGGAATCGGAGTAATATTTGGGAGTAATCATTAATAACCTGAGTCTCTGAAAGGTCTGTATGGACAAAACAGCATGTCGGCACACCTTCAACTAGGACTGAGGAAATGGATCTGAGCAGTGCTCTACACTTCCTGGACTGGCAAGGAGACAGAAGAAACCCACCGGGATTCCATCGGAAGCATTTCTTCTAACAGCATTGTAAAAAGTAAATAAACAGTGCTGCTTATTTTGTTCCTTAATAGTCTGCTGCGGAGGATGGCAAAGGTCTACCTCCAGTGAAGATGTGTCATTCCAATTGTTATAGGTCGATGGTGACATACTTGTCGTGGGAGGCAGGCTTCACAAACACAGCAGCATGCCATTTGAAAGAATATGTAGAACAGATGACTTGGGAGATCCTCTGCGGTCTGAATTGTCTACGCTGGCTATGCTACTTGAGTTGTGAATCAGCTGGTGAAAAAAACACTGTAGAGAGAAGTGCACTGGGAAAAATCCAAGCCCAGGCTTTGAGGTTCTAACATATTACGTGACTTTTACTCTATATCCCTTTGGTACTTTGGCCTGATTATTTATAAGCAGCAGATAATAAATGAACTTATATTACAAGAATAATCAAAAAGTTTTTGGCTGGGCTCAGTGACTCAGTCTGTAATCCCACCACTTTGGGAGGTCGAGGCAAGTGGATTGCCTGAGCCTACGGGTTTGAGACCAGCCTGGGCAACTTGGGAAGACCATGTCTCTATAATAAATCAAAAATTAGCTAGGTATGGTAGCGCGCACCTGTAGTTCCGGCTACTTGGAAGGCTGAGGTGGAAGGATCGCCGGGGCCCAGCAGGTTGACACTGGGGTGGCCATGAGTGTGCCACTGCACTCCAGCCTGGACGACAGAGTGAGACTCCAATTCAAAAAAAAAATTGTTGCCTCTTTTTCCTTTTTACTGAATTATAACATACATAGGCTTAATCTTTTAAATGATTTTTCTTGTCATAACTTACATATTTGCCATTTGATTTTATTATCTCTTGGTGTTTCCTTTGTATTCTCTTGGGTTGCATACGGATTGTTAGTAATTTGTATTTATCTCTTGTCATTATTCAGAAAATATACCTACTGTTTTAAGCCATATGAATCATGACCTTTCTGCGTTTTTCAAAAAACATGCTTGAAAATTCTTTTTTCTAGTCATCAAAGCCAAGATGAAAGCCCTAAGTGTAGATTCCATTTCAAGAAGAATTTAATTCACTTTCATCTTCTTACCCCTTCTGGTAATTTTATCTGAATCCATAAACCAAATTGCTAATCTCGATACATTTTTATATGATACATCATCTCTTTACATTTTATTTTTGACTTTTACACTCCAATTTATCACCATTATATTTATTATTTAGTCTTAATTCTGTTTCATGATGTGTCTAATGAGCTAATCTTAATTTTGTTTCCTTTCTTTGGTAATGTTTTCAAGGACGGAATTTTGTATATCAGAGTGTGTCTTTTTGGTTGCCATCCCTTTTGTTAACCAGAATGACAACTTGTCTGGGAATAATTTTTGTGTCACAACTTTTCTTAAAATGTTGCTATTTCACTACATTGTTTTCTGGCCTTAGTCATTCTCAGTGAAGGAGGAGAAGGCTGAGACCAGCCGCTTTTGATTATTTTAGGTTAACTTTCTCTTCTGAGGGGGGCTCCAAAATAATTTCTTGTCCCTGAAATTCAAAAATTTCCTGAGATTATATCTAGATCTGGTAAGTATTCTTGCCTAGAAAATGACGAGTCTTTTATATATATCATTCCAGATATTTTTTCTCTAAGTTCTTCATCTTTCTTCGGTATTTACATTTCATTGTTTTACATCATTCCTAGATTGAGTTTCTGCTTTCTAATCTCCAGGCTTATTCTCTTTTATCACTTTCATCTCTTTGTTCTTTCTCCTGAATGTCCTGGGAGGATATCTGAACTCTTCTTCATACCTGATTTGATCTTCTCCAGTGACAATTCAACTCATCATCATCACCTCCAAAGCAGGTTTTAAATCTTCTTTTTCCATTTCCCCTTCAGCATCTCCATTCATAAATTAACCTACATCCTAGCTCTTTGTCTTTGTATCTCATCCTGAGCTCTCCTTAATGCCTTTTTGTTTTTCTTTCATGGTGACTTATTAAGACTTAATAATTAAGTTGCTTATTATTGAGACTATGAAGATCTTTTCTAAATCTTTTTGTGCATAAAAATAGTCATAGTAAACAGTAAATTGCTATCATTTTCTGAGTGCTTAATTTTCCCAGATTTTATGCTAAATACTTTATGGACATTATCTCATTTAATCCTCAAGGCACCCTGCAAGGAGAAATGATTATCTTCATTTCACTCATGAGGAAATTAGCATCTTAAAAGGCTATTTAAAAGTGTTCCAAAGCCTGAGGTCACACATCCCCAGGTTCGTGAATTAGAGGCAGGGTTTAAACCCAGGGCTGTCTGGCTCCAAGGCCTGTTTTCCGAACTACTAGGCTATACTACCTCCTTTACAAATGGTTTTCATAAATTAGTATTTAATCAAATATTCAGAGAAATTCTCTCGCTGGATATGTTTTCATTGCCCTATTGTCTCTATTTATCTGTCTCTCTTAATTCACACTTGTAGTGAGAGATCCCCCGCGGATGGATGCTCCCGCGGACGTGGGCTTCCAGTATGTGGATGCTTACGGAATTAATCGAGAAGCTTCCCCGTCCTGCACCAAACCCTGGACGTTGTGGACAGTCTGCAGATCATTGACACCGTCATCTGCTTTCTGGAGAGACAGAGACACTGGGCTTGGAGTCATGAAAGCCCCAGTGGTGCCAGCTACCCGCAGTGTAGCTTGGGTGAGCGACTGGGCCCCTCTGAAGCACTGGCGATGCCTGCGGCCCCAGGTCGGTGTGCTGAGGAAGATGCGGGTAGCCCAGGTGAAGGACCCGGCACCGAAGGGCGCCCACACAAGCAGCCGTTGCCGCTCGGGGCAGCGCGGTGGCCTGCCGGGCTCTCTCGGCCTGCCCGGCACCCCGGTCCGAGGCCTCGAGGGCTCGGGTCCCAGGATGCACCGCTGCGCTGCCCTCCGGCGGCCTCGCGGACGCGGCTGGCCTCGGGACGGAGCAGGAGACAGGTGCGGGGAGGGCGCGGCGGCCGCGGGGTGGGGGCGAGGGGCGCCACGGGACCAGCCGCGGGTGTGCGCGGGAGGGCGCGGCCCCACCGCCCCGGCAGGCGCAGCCCAGGCCCGGGCCGAGTCCTCGTCCCCGCGCGGGCCATGTCCCACGTCGAGGCTGCGAGTCCCGCCGCGCGCAGGCCCAGGCCGAGGCGGAGGCTGGGCCCCGTCGCCGCGCAGGCCGTGCCCCCGTCCCTGTCCGGGCTGAGAGGGAGCGTCCTCGCCCCCGTGCAGGCCCAGGCCGTACCCGGACCCCGCGCAGGCCGACGTCCCGCGTCCCCGTCTGCGCGCAGGCCGAGCGAGGCCGTGGCCGCGGCCTCGCCCCCTCCGCCGCCCAGGCCGGGCCCCGTGTCGAGGCCGAGAGCCCTCGTCCGCAAGCAGGCGTGCCCGCGCCCTGCGAAGGCCGAGGCCGAGAGCCCTCCTCCCCGCGCAGGCCGCGCCGGGGTCCCCGCTGCGGCCCGCGCAGGCGCAGGCCGTGTCCCGCGGCGGGTCGCCCCTCTCCCGCAGCCCCCGCTGCCCGGCCCTGCGGAGTCCGTTGGGCCGTCGGAGCCGCAGGGCGCAGAGGCCTTCCAGCCTGGCCTTGGCTTCCGCGGGGTTTTGTGGTTCGAACTGCGGACAGCCTTGTTGGGTTGGCGCCACCTTCTCTGGACATCCACGCCACCCAGGTAAACAGAGACGCAGCCCCGATTCTCCTGGGGCTGCAGCGATTCAGCGGGGAGCCCTGGGGACTGTCCGGAGGCGCGCGGGGCTGGACTGGGTTCCACCTCTGGGCCCTCGCTACGAAGCCTCTCGTGGGCTTGACTTTTCGCAGACTGAAGTGTTCATCCCCATGCCGTGGCTCTACACGCTGAAGTTACGCCTTTATTTACTCTCAAATTCAATATTTTTAAAGGGTCCAGAACGTGCCTAGAACCTGCCATTCTAGAGACTGGGACCTCAAAGATGAAAAAGGCGCTCACCCTCTTTTTTTTTTTTTTTTGAGTTGGAATCTCACTCCGTCGCCCAGGTTGGAGTGCAGTGGCAGGCTCACAGCCACCCCAGCGTCCACCTGCTGGGCTCAGGCGATCCTTCCGCCTCAGCCTTACAAGTAGCTGGAACTACAGGTGTGTGCCACCATGCCCGGCTAATTTTTCGATTTATTGTCGAGAGGAGGTTTCGCCAAGTTGCCTGGGCTGGTCTCGAGCCTGTAGACTCAGGCACGGCACCCACTCTCTTGCTTGTAGTCATAGTTTGGAGGAGTAAACCACCTTTAATATTTGTTGCTTAACCAATTAAAAAAAAAACTCATCAGAAAGTGTCTTTAAATCAACTGAAAGGAGGAAAAGAACACTAAGTAGTAATTGTAGAGTTGTAGAAAGGGCAAAGCAATCCAGTTAGGATGGTTTGGGTGGTGTAAATTGGGTATTGCCATGCACTGGTGGGTCAGCAAACCAAGTTAGTGGGTTTTAACCAACATTTTTAAAATTAGAGTCTAGATTAAGGTCTGAACAAACAATAGAGTACACCGCAAATAGTGTAGATAAGTATCGCTTTGTGGAAATTTGATTTCAGTTTTATATATATACATATATAATATTCATATATAAAACTATATAATTATGTATATATTCATAGATACATTTGTACTAGATTATAATATAAAATGTACTTACTATAGATTTCATTTAGTACCTTAAATTACTAGGTTTGGGCCAGGATAAATATGTTACAAATACAGAAAGTGCCCTTGCAAGTAGTAATAATGTGTCTTGAGTACTAATTATTTACATGGTTGGAATTGTAGAAGAGTTCCGTCATATTTTTGCCCTAATTAACTCCATGTTTTACATTTACTTTGCATAGTATTAGCATGGCATGTGGTTGGGTATCAGATCCAGCACAGTAAGTATAGATCATTCCTACCTTGTTAGGAATAAAATGGCAGAATGGCATGGTTCCAGTATGTGAGGTCAGTTGCTCTGTTGTTTGCCAGTATGGAAGCCATGAGCCATCATTGTTACCGTGAAAATATGCATGATTTATGCATTACTTCTGCCATTGCCATGTGTGACCATACAGGAATCTTTTGCCTTACATTGTTCCGGCCGAAACAATGAAGTTTTCCAGTCTGTTCGAGTTATTCTGTGACTTTCTCAAAAAGCTTAGGACCTTGTTAACTGTTCATTCCTGAAGCTGAAGGGGTTTCATCATAGACAGCCAGATAATTTTCGTTTCAACTTTGTTAAAAGATTTTTTAAAATGTTGACTAAAGTTTGAAACACTTAATGCTTATTGTAATAATTATTTATATAATTTTTTGATTCATTGTTTAATTTTGATTTTAAGAATTTAAGTAGTTGAAAGTTTGAAATGTATTTCCAAACTTAGGACATAATTTCCCTGTATACTATTTATCCTCTAATGATTAGTCCAGACATTTAATTGCAAATGACTAGCATCCTATTTTGTAAATGGGCCTTGCAGGCAGCTTAACAGGTTCAAGCAAATATTTTTATTTTAACCATATTTACTGGCGTTATAACTGCTTTAATAAAATGTCCATAAATGTATAAATGAAGGCTATCAATTATTTATCTAGACATTCAGTGACATATATTATTACTCTTAGTAGACTTAATCTTTAGTCCCTTTTTAATGAGAAACTAATTTTTGGCAAGTCTATTTCATGGAAGCTCTGAGGCATCTATCTGAACAGAGGTAGGTGAACAGGACATTTCCCATCCTACAGAACACTTTCAAATAGCACCCAGCCCAGAGACAGGAGAGGTGACATCTGATTTTCTAATTCAAAATCAGCCTAATACAACTGAGGTTCAAAAAAGATTCTATTTTCCTTATTTAAAGTCTCAGTAGAGGTCACTGAAGGACACTTTAAAATCAATATCCCGCTGGGCTCGGTGGCTCAGCCTGTAATCCCGCGCCTTTGGGAGGCTGAGGTGAGTGGATTGCCTGAGCCTGCGGGTTCGAGACCCACCTGGGCAAGCAAGACCTCATCTCTACAATAAATAAAAAAATTAGCCGGGCATAGTAGCGCGCGCCTGTAGTTCCAGCTACTTGGAAGGCTGAGGCGGAAGGATCGCCGGAGCCCAGCAGGTCGAGGCTGCGGTGGCCGGGAGCGGCCACTGCACTCCAGTCTGGGCGACAAAGTGAGACTCCCACTCAAAAAAATAAAAATAAAATAGATAAAATAAATAACTCCAATCACTAGCCCGCGAGTACCTTCCAAAACACTGGACCCCATTACTCACTGTGTAGCCCTGTAGATCTGTTGGTAGACTCCCACACAGGGACAGTGACTGGCTGTTGGCAGGGAGGGAGCATACTAGTTTTTTCCAGCCATGGCCAAAGCTAGAAAGCAGGGACCACATCTACCTTGTTCACTGTGATTTTCCTTTTTTTAGATACACAGGAGGTGCTCAATAAATAGTTGTTGATTAAAACACCGTAGAAGGAAGAAGAGCAGCAGAAGAAAGTATATGTAGCTTAAAGCAAAGGGGAGGGGCCGGATGCCGTGACTCAGGCCTATAATCTCAGCACTTTGGGAGGCAGAGTAGAGAGGATTGCCTGAGCCCAGGGGTTCGAGACTAGCCTGGGCATCTTGGTGAGACCTGATCTCTACAATAAATCAAAAAATTAGCCAGGCATGGTGGCATGCACCTGTAGTTCCAGCTTCTTGGAAGGTTGAGGTAGAAGGATAGCATCACTCCAACCTGAGCAATGGTGATACTCTGACTTAAAAAAAAAAAAAAAAAAAAAAAAAGAGAGAAGAGTGTTATCATCAGATAAGAATTTAATATCATCCTCAGATAAGAATACATTATCTTGCTTATGGCTCATATGCATGGAGGTCTCCTATGAACACAGCAATGCTTCTGGGATGAGATCTGGGCTCAGAGAGTTAATAGCCTACTGAAGAGTGGCACTCTTACCTGTGCGTGCATGTGTGCGTGCGCACACACACCAATCAAGTTGTATTACAGATGCAGTTTGTGCTGTACTGTCCAAGACTGGAAATGCATATAAAATGGGGCTAATGATGTAATTAGGATAATTAGTGTAAAGACTCAAGAGACTGATTTGAGAGGAAGAGATTCCCAGAGGAAATGGATGGAGCTTGGATAAGGAGGGATCATGGGTTCACTGAGCCAAAGTCAAAGTGAACATAGTCAGTGGATCAGCTGAAGAGGAGACTGGTATTGGGGTTTGGTGGGCAGTAGGGTAGGACAGGTGGGGTGGGATCGAATTTCAGAGGTAGATTTAGGAAATGGAAGTCATAGAAGTTCAGATTTAATGTAACTGGCATAAAGGAGTCAGGAGATCTGGAGCAAGGAAGGAATTTGATGGAGGGCTGTGTTTTGAGAGTACTTGGTAGCAGCAAGCAGGAAGGTAGCGCCCCGTCAGGATCAAAAAAGAAAAGGAAACGGCCTCCCAGGATTGGAATCTCAGCACCACTTTTAGTCATACCCATGTCCAGGTCTCCAGGGATGCTTTGGTGGGACAAAAGCAACTGATTAGGGAAAATGCATTTAGTTTAGCTCTCCCCCATGAGAGGGTGAAAGGGTGACTGAGCCTGCCAAACAGGACAATCGTGCATGTGCTCACTCTCAGCCTCGAGCTTGGTCTGCATTTCTCTAATCTAAATCTTTTGCTAATGAGAAGGCAGAGGTTATGGGTATCTTGCTGTTGGGAGTGGGTCATAGTTGACTGACATGATGAAACTTAGTCTATGTTTGTGATTTTCATAGGGCATGCCATCCTGCTTTAAAAAACAAATCTCACTAGAGAATTCATAGGCTAAAGAGAGGTACCCATTCTTGGATGTCTCCGGTTTCCCAAGCAATTCTCCCAGATCTTTGTTAGCAAGTAGAAGGATAGGGAATGGGATAGGCAGTAGAACAAAAGGAAGAGGTAGACTCTAGATTATAATCTTCTTGAAGTGAGGGACATGGTTTTCATCTTTGTATTTCAAGAACTTTGTACCATACATGTGTTGGGTGAATGGTGGCTGGGTGAATAAGAGACATTTTGTTGACTCATTGTCCTGTTCTCACACAGCATGATATTGACAGCCTAAATATTATTCACTCATCTCCCTCTTGCCTCCTGTTTCTTCCCACCTGTTTAGTGCTGATGCAACTCATACAAGTCCATCCAAAGCACAGGGGACATTTCGGGAGATGCTCAGCACAGTGTTGGGTGAAGGGATTGCAGATGTTGAGGCGACCAAGTTCTGTCTTTACAGACTAAGACGATTATGGGATTGGTTAGCTGGAGAGATTAAAACTTTATCTGTCCACTTCTGTGTCCTGATTCCATACTATGTAGTCTTAGCTCTTTATCTATTTATTTAGTTATTTATATTTTGGAGTCATGGGGTACATGTGATGATTTGCTACAATAAGTAAATTTTGTAAAGGAGAGGTTTGGGCTTCTAGCAAGCCTTTCTCCTCCCTTCCCCAGTAGTGGAGGACATGGTACCCAGTGGATGGGTTGTATGCTCCTTGTTCCCCCTCCCTACCTCCCTCCTTTAGCAGTTCCTAGTGTATGTTGTTCCCACCTTTCTGCCTGCGTGCCCAATGTTTACTGTTCACTAATGAGTAAGAACATGCAGTATTCAGTTCTTTGTTTCTGTGATAGTTCACTTAGAATGATGGTCTCCAGCTGCAACCATGCTGCTGCAAAAGACATGATTTTGTTCTTTTGTATGGCTGTTTAGTAGTCCATCATATATATGTACCACATTTTCTTTATCCAGTCCATTTTCTTTGGGCATCTGTGTGGGTTCATGTTTTTGCTATTGTGAATTTTGCTGCAATGAAAATATGTGTGCAGGTGTCTTTTTGGTAGAGAGACTTATGTTTCTCTGGGTATACTCACAGGCGTGAGATTGCTGGGTCGAATGTTAGCTCAATTTTTAGTTCTTTGAGAAATTGCCACACTGCTTTCCACAAAGGTTTAACTATCTTACATTTCTACCAACAGAGTAGAAGTATTTCCTTTTCTCCACAGCCTTGCCAACACTATTTTTTTTTTTTTTTTTTTGAGTTGGAGTCTCACTCTGTCACCCAGCTCAGACTGGAGTGCAGTGGCCGCTCCTAGCCGCTGCAGCCTCGACCTGCTGGGTTCCGGCGATCCTTCCGCCTCAGCCTTCCGAGTAGCCGGAACTACAGGCGCGCGCTACCATGACCGGCTAGTTTTTTTATTTATTGTACAGAGGAGGTCTCGCCAAGGTGCCCAGGCGGGTCTCGAACCCACGGGCTCAGGCAATC
>CAUYQG010251604.1:0-12426 GCA_963574415.1 Tarsius wallacei
TTTGTGATAAGCAGCCTGGACTGACTAAGACACATAGTAAGAACGTATAGTAGAGACTCAATAAATAGTGTCCAATAAAAGAATGGATCCACTTTGTTCACTTCAAGGACGCTGTCTGGTACCTGCCCTGAGCTAGACCCAATGCCAGTTGTGGAGGACACGTGACAAGTGAGATGCAGCCCAAACCTTGAGAGGCTGAATCTAGAGAGAAAGATGGCATCCGACAGAGCAGTGCGAGTCTCAGCTTTACCTCCTGCAAACTGGGCAGCCATGAAAGTCAGCCTCCCTTGTCTATCTGGAGAACAAAGAAAATAATGCCTATGGTGGGTATCATATCTATAATAATAATACCTAGGAGGGGGCGAGGCGTTGCGATGTGGCCTTACTTGTGGAGGAGGTCACAGGCTCACAGGGACTCATGCCTCAGAAAAGTGAGTTCATACCAGGGTGCCCAGCCAAGGTTGTCTGTGCCATTTTTCTTCTTTTCTGTCCCCAGCACTCCCTCCACGTCCCCCCCACCTCAGGGAAGCACCAAGGCCAGTGCAGAGGCCGCCTGGCTTCTGGGCCCTCTGAGCCCACACAATCCCCGAGCAAGGGCCCAAACCTCAGATGCCGCCTGCTCCCGAGTGGGAGACAGCCTGGGTGGTAATCAGAGATTCCAGCAGAGCCTTTGATGCCGCAGCCGGCACGGCGAGCCGGGCACTGTTTGAAGTGCCTTCCTGTGTAATAAGGATTTCTAATTCGTTCGAACCAAAGCAACATTTGCAGTAAAGATCATTTTTGGAATGAAAAATAAATTGTGACTGGAGGGTCTGGGTTTGTTTCAAAAAGGGAGATCACCCACAAGCACCGCGCTCTCTGAGAAGCCACCCGCCCGCGTGTTTTGAGATGGAGAGCACGCCACTCAGAATTTCAAAGTGCTGTTAATTAAGAGCAGTTTATTAAAATGTCAATCTTTCAAACCAAAACAACTCTCTTCCCTTGCTTGCGAGTGGGCTTTCCAGTCACTCTCCTCATCCCAAATAACCTAGCAGGCAGCTTCACCAGGGACCCGAAAAAGTATCTGCCTGCACATTACCCCTAGGAGCCTTGGGAGAACTCCCAGGAAAGGCCCAGCACCTGTCACTCTGCTGAAAGTCACCCTCTGGGAGTCTGCTTTACAAGAGACAGCACGGCCCAGGGACTGAGCACATGAACTCAGGAGCCAGGCTGCCTGGACTGGAATTGGCCCTGCCTTGCCAGCTCTCTGACCTTGACAAGGAGTTAACTCTTTTGTGCCCCCGTTTCTTTTTCAATAAAATGGAGTGTCACTAACAGTACAGCCGGCCCTTCGAATCCATGGGTTCCACATTCATGGATTCAACCACTGCAGATCTAAAATATTCAGGAAAAAAAAAAAAACTGCATCTGAGCTGAACACTTACAAACTTTTTTTAACTTGTCCATATTCCCTAAACAGTAGAGTCTAACTAGTTATGTGGTACTTACCTTGTATTAGGTATTATAAGTAATCTCGAGATGATTTAAAATACATGGGAGGATGTGAGTAGGTTACATGCAAACACTACACCCTTTTATATGAGGGACTTGAGCATCTGTGGATTTCAGTGTCAGAGGGAGGTCATAGAACCAATCCCCCAGGGATACTGAGGGACAACTGTACCTACCCCATCGGTTGTTGTGAGGATCAAATGAGATGACGTATGTAAAGCACTGAGATGAATGCCTAGCACATTGTAAGTGCTAAAGGGGAACTGGCACTGTTATTGACTGTTGTTGTCCAAAGTCACCATGAACAGGTGCTAAATCTCACCTTTTTCTTTACAGATCTGTCTCTTGTTAAGGCAGAAAAAGAGCCCTCTTCAGTTTTGTAGTTCCAGTCATCAAGATTGAGTACACAGTAGGTGCAGAGGAAATGTCTGTTGAATTAATAAACAAGTACGCATTAATTCATGCAGGGCATGTTTGGCAAACAGGGCAAGGTTGATGTCTTGCAGGAAGTCATGGTCTGATAGCTGCCCAAACAGGACAGGGCTGTGTGGTGGCTCCCAGTGATCCCCATCTCCTGGGACTCACTTCCTGGTGCCATCCCTGCCCCTTGAGTGTGAGCTGGACTCCTAATGAACCAGAATCCAGCTAAAGTGATGGGATGTTATTGCCATGATTAAGGTATGAAGGCTGTGGCTTCCCTATCTCTGAACCCTCTAGCCTGCCTGGCTTGTGGCTTTGGTGAAGCAAACTGCCACATCAGAGAGGCCTGTGTGGCTGAGAACTGAGGCAGCCTCTGGCTAACAGCTAGCGAGGAACTGAAACCTGTCAGCAGCCATGGGAGTGAGCTTGGAGCTGCTGCTCCCTAGCTGAGCCTTGAAATGACCACAGTTCCAGCAATGCCTTGAGTGCGGCCTGCTAGGGACCCTAGAGGTCAGGACCTGGATTCTCGACCTACAGAAACCACTAGATCATAAACGTATTGCTTCAAGCCACCACATTTTGGAGTAATTTGTTATATAGCAATAAACAACTAATACAGACTGTAAGAAAATGGCAGAATCTTGGGGAAGAAGCAGGGAGGCAGCCTCCCACCTAGTCTGGGATCATCCCACCAGTCATGCCAGAGCCACGCTCCAACCCAAGGACCCCTGGGAAGAGCATTCAAGTCAGGTGGGCCAGGGCTTGAGTCCCCACTCTACTGCTCTCTAGTGTGAGACTTGAGGAACATTCCCTGAGCTCTGCAAGCCTCTGTCTCTTCGAAGTGGCCTGGCAGAACTTTCCAGACCTTTCAGGGTAGAAGCATCTGGAGAGACCCGTGTCCTCACTCTGATGGTCACCCGAGGCCCCCTCACTGTCTCTCTGATGATTCATCACATAATCTTGGAGCATCCACTGTGACCAGGCAGTGTGCTAAGCAGAAACCACAGGCAGATAGAGTAAACAAAACAGCACAGTCCCTGAGCACTCTGCACAGAGTCGCCTCTCTAGGGGAGAGACAGACATTGAACTGGGAAGAGCAAGAATGAGAAGCTGCAGCAGAAGTCCCAAGGCTTTGGGAAGCAGAATGTGGAGGGATGGACGTGGGCTACCGTGGGGAGGGGAGTCAGAGAAGACTTCCCGGAAGAAAAGTCTTTGAGCTCTGAACTCAAGGGTTAGTGGAGTTGGAGTTCACAGAGTGAAGAAGGGGGTGGGAGGATCAGAAGCCCAGGGATTGTAAATAGGGAAGGAAGGGAGCATTTGAAAAGCTAGGGAGACAGTATTTCCTACAGGGGACACAGCAAGTTGAATGGTCCCCAGGCAGAAATGATGTGGCTTCTACAAGCGGCAAGAAGGTCGGTGGGCTGGCGGGGAGAAGGCGAGGAAGAAATGGCCGGAAATAAGGTAGACAAGGTGACTGGGGAAACCCCTCAGGGCCGTTAAGGCCGTGGAGAGGAGTTTGGACTTTTTACTCTGGGGTCAACAGGAGCCACTGAAGGGTCATGAGTGGGGACTTTGAATTTTAAAAACAGATCTTATGGAGCAAATGAGGCAAGGACGAGGGGAGAGATTGCTTGGGGGTGGCGGGATGGGGGTCAGGCAGTAATGGCTGGCATCCAGACCCTGAGCTCTCCCCATCCCAGCCCTGCCTTCCTTAGCTAATCCCATCTACCAATCAGGAGTCCACATTGGTCTCTGATCAAGTCCCCTCCCTGTAGGGCCCCTCCTGAGAGGGGTCCTTCCCCAGATGCACCAAGGAAGCACCAAGAATCTTCCCAGATCTTCCTCACAGGACTGTTCTCTCCCCTATCACAGACCTGCCACCAAAAGTCTTTACATAACGGATAGTAGCACAGGTTCAGAAGACAATTGCTAGGTTCAAATGCTAGCTCTACCACTTAATAGCTGTGAGACCTTGAACAAGTTGCTTAACCTCTCTGTGCTTCAAGTCCTTCAATAGTCAAGCCTAGAAGGTAGACTTCCCGGGGCTGCCACGCAGATCAGATGAGTTCAAGCACAAGAGCCCTGGCCCTGGCACACACGCGCACTCCACGGCATTAGTGATGAAAGGATTAAAGAGGCTGCAGGTTTCGTGTCACCGGTCTCTGTGACCTCCTCCTCCTCATCAAGCTTCAAATCCCCAGGGTTTAGAAAAACTAGTGACAAATGGTGCCTCCCCACATTCAGTGCCTCTACCCAGCCTGGTCTGACTTCACACGTCCCTCAGGGAACCCAAGGGTTTCTTGCGTGCCCCAGCCTGCATTGGGCCCGCTGCACCCATGCCTGGGTGTGCCCCAGAGCTGCTTGCAAGGCACTCTGCAAGCATTGGGCAGGCGTGCTGGGAGTCAGCAGTTCCAGGGCCTGCCCTGCATGTCTGTGTCCATCTTTCCAGCAGCCTGTCCTGGGAGTGGGCCTAGGGAGGGCTGGGAATGCCCCCACCCAGTCACTGATACAATCTGACACCTGTCCAGTGCTCGATAACTCCACCCTGAACGAACGAATAAATAAACAGTCCTGTGCCACATGGTGATGTTTTGATAAAAGACGGAACACATGTATGTTGGTGGTCCCATAAGATTATAATACCGTATTTTTCTGTTCCCTTTCGATGTTTAGACCCACAGACACTTCCTATTGTGTTACAACTGCCTACAGGATTCGGCGGAGTACCAAGCTGCCCAGTGTGTAGCCCAGAGTAATAGGCTCTACCCTGCTCCACCCTCGGTGTGTAGCAGGCTAGACCATCTAGGTTTGGGTAAGGACACTCTAGGTGTTCACACTTTGGCTAACTCAGCTAATGACATTTTCTCAGAACATAATCCCCGGTTGTTAAGCGACACATGACTGAACATGAATGAATGAATGTGCAAAGGAATGACTGTTAAGTGCATTCATTCATTCACTTGGCAGACATCTGCTGGGTGGATCTTAGCTTCTCCACCCAGGTGCTCCCCACTCTGACCTCTATGGACCATGGTACTCAGGCACCCTTGTCCTTTGACCCCAGGAGATCAGAGGTGAGGGCAGAGACTCCTGCCCCCGCAGGGCTGCAGCATGGCCATGGCCCTGCTCTGTCCAACTGTGTTCTGATAGCCACTCTCTCCTGCCTAGGGGTAGTAACCACTGTTGCCAGCCAGGGGTGCTTTACACCCATAACCATACATACAGTGTATAAGTCATCTCCAGTCTCTCCACTAAATTCTCTTCAACCCCACCCCGTCTCATCCCCCACACCAGGTGCTGGTGTCATTCAGGTCCTGTCAGGTCCCTGAGTCATGCATCCTGCCCAAGCGCTGTCCCAGACATTCTTCTAGACACTGAAGTAAGGGGGAACATTTCCTGCCTTCAGGGAACTTAAATTTTATTGGAAAGAGACCAACGACTGGAAATATCAATCGGTAAAATACGTAACTTACCTGATAGTGGTACATGCCCCGGGAAGGAGGGCAAGAGCTGTTGTGGAGTGAGGACGGGTTGTCAGTTTAGATTAGGGAGGCTAGGGAGGCCTCGCTGAGAGGATGACAGCAAGAAATGACCCCAGGTAAGTGAAGGGACATTGTGAGGAAAGGGAAGTTCAAAGGCCCTGAGGCAGGTGTGCCTTCCTTGACCAGGGAGTGAAGAGGAGGCACTGGCACCCGGTAGGCTTTAGTGAATGTTGTTGGTAAAAGAGAGAGAGGGCCGGACTAGGTGGCTCAGCCTGTAATCCCAGCACTTGGGAGGCTGAGGCGAGTGAATGGCCTGAGAACGTGGGTTCGAGACCAGCCTGGGCAACTTGGCGAGATCTCATCTCTACAAAAAAATCAAAAAATAAGCTGGGTGTGGTAATGCGCGCCTGTAGTTCCAGCTACTTGGAAGGCTGAGGCGGAAAGATCGCCGGAGCCCAGCCCGTCGAGGCTGCGGTGGCCGGCAGCGGCCACAGCACTCCAGTCTGGGTGACAGAGTGTCACTCCAACACACAAAAAAAAAAAAAAAAAAAAAAAAGACACTCCCAAAATGCTAATGTATAACCAGGTTTGAGAATCACTGCTCAAAATTCTGCATTGTAAAACAGTACTGAAAGCTTTCTTGCACAATACAGCCTCCAGTGCTTGAATACAGACCTAAGGTATCTATTACAACAACAAGTGGTGAAAGCCCAAAACCTTTGAATTAATTTCCTTAATGAAATAGGCTGCCTGAAAGCTCCATCCCTTTAATGCTGTTTTGAGGTTATGAGAGCAAAAGATGAAAAGCCCAGAAGCAACATCCTCTGTGTTTCCTTTCACAGTAAACAGAATAATTAAGTGGTGTGGTTACCTACATAGCACTGAAAGACACATCTTCCAGGATACTGTAAGTTATAACTGATAGAAGTGAGGGAGGGGCGTAGGCTAGTTGCATGGGGTAAGGAATTAACATGTCTGATCTCTTTTCAAACCACTGAAATACCTTTCAGAATGTCTCATGTTTGCCCTTCTCTAATTTGGAATATATCATACACCTCATAATTAGGGATTCTCTCCTTCTTGGAGCCTGAAACATTTGTCACTTTTAGGGAATTGCAATCTTGAGTCTGTGGATCAGAAATAAGCTCCTGGTCTTTTGCTGAGAATCCTGCATTTCGGGTAAGTAATTTCCCGAAGCAGCTGGGATTTAGTCAGTGTTCTTAGTTATAATTAAATGATAAATCTTCACGTGGAAGGCATCCAACATCAAATATGTCAGTTCCATTGAAGCGGAATAGAGCACAAGATACATTTACCTAGGAAAATGATTCCACTTTGGAAAACTATATTCTCTTGTCAGAGCCAGATGACAAGCAGTTGCCTGTGAACAGTCAATAACAAAGGCTCTTTAGTGGCTGATGATGCATCTTTCACACCCTGCATCTATGCAGTTTTCTGAAAATAATGAGTGGCTAGCTCCTTGCCTGACATTTCTTTATTGACATCAGCATCCCCCATGTCCAGACAGGCTTAGCCCTCAGCATTGATTTAGGAATGGCCCTCCTGCAATGCTCAACTAGAACGGGATGTGCTTCCTGTGCACACAGATCATTCCACCTTTTATGATTGTTACTTAAGCTCTTATCAAATCTCTTCACAAAGCAAGCATTTATACCTACCGTAGCCTGGGCTTCTACTAGACAATGTGGAAGATATAGCCCTGCCTATGACACCTTTGCGTCACTTGTCTAATCAGGCAATGAGTGTTCATTAAGATGGGGGTAGAGATGGTTTGGAGTCAATGATAAAAACGATTCTTTTCAAACTGAAAATGATATAGCTTCATTTGTATATGTGTGTGTGTTTATATGTTCATATTTAACACAGCTTAATTTACATTTGTGCCCCATGTGTCCTAGTACAAGGCACTTGAACTATTAAAAGTCAGTAAGTCTTGGAAGAAAATGCATTGCATGAATGAAATAATTAATTATGATTATTGAAAATGCATGGCACAAAAATAAAAAATGATAACTGACAGAGGCTTGATTACTGCATGCAGAACACTATTATAAATAATTTAATCCTCACAATAACTATAGATCATAAGTATTATTGTTTTCATTTTTCAGATAAGAAATTGAAGACACATAGAGATCAAGTAACCCATACAAGCATTCAGCTGGTAAGGAGGAGAGGTAGGGTGTGTATTAGGCTTTCTAGTTTCAGTGTCATGCCAACGAAACTACAATCTAGACAGATACATTAAATTCAGGTTTGGCTTGTTCTAAGGTAGAGCAACACAGGTTCCTGGAAAGAGCTTTGTCTTGGGTATCCAATAAACCCAGCTCCAACACTTGTTAGCTTTGTGACCTTGGGCAAGTTCATGGACTTATCTGAGTTTCAATTTTCTGACAGAAATTCTAACTGGACCTGTCTTTTGAATTCTGAAGTCTCTGGAGCCAGACTGCATCACTGAGCAAGATATTTCACCCCTATGTGCCTCAGTTTCCTTATTCGTATAAGGAAGCATAAGAATCTTAATTACCTCATAAGATTGTAAGTGTAAAATGTATCAATATAAATTAAGTGCTTTGAATCATGCCTGACACACAATAAATGCTACATCGATGTTAGTTGTTAATTGCTATAAATGTTACTATTATGATTAAGCTTTGCTAGAGAGTAAATGCTTTCATTGCTATCCAAAGTCAACAATTCTACTTTGCAATAAATTTCACCCTCTATTGCCTAACCAAAGGTTTGTTCCAAGAATTTCTCACTCTTTGTCCTACATCAGCCTCTCAGATCCCTCCAATCAGCATTTAAAGATGCTATAATTTCTCCCACATTAAAGAAACAAATTTGTGCCATTTTCTTCTCAGCTGTCACCTATTTTTTTCTGTTCTTGTTAAAGAAATACTTGTTTTAAAAGTTCTCTATATCTGCTGTTGCCCATTTTTCTCCTCCATTCATTTTTTATTTTTCAATTTTTAATTGTGATAAATTAAAAAATATAGCATCTTAACAATTGTTAAGTATACAGTTCTGGTATTAACTACATTCATCTTGTTGTATCATCATCATCAGAACACTTTTTATCTTGCAAAATTGGAACTCTGTTTAACAACAACCCTCTTGGCTGGATGTGATGGTCATGCCTGCACTTTGGAAGGCCGAGGAAGGAAGATTGCTTGAGTCCAGGAGTTCAAGGGCAGCCTGGGCAACATAGTGAGACCTCGTCTCTACAAAAAAATTTTAAAAATTAACCAGACATGGTGACATGCACCTGTAGTCCCAGCTACTAGAAAAGTAGAGGCAGGGGGACTGCTTGAGCCCAGGAGGTGGAGATTAAATTCTAGCCTCAAAAAAATTATTATTTTTATTATTGAAACTCCGAGCTCAAAAAATAATAATAATACCCCTTTATTTTCCACTAGTCCCAGATCCTGGTAAAAACCTGTCTACTTTCTATCTCTCTGAGTTTGACTACTGTGATTTGACTACCTCAGTTAAGGAGAATCATACAATATTTGACCTTTTATGACAGACTTTTTTCACTTAGCATTATGTCCTCAATGTTCATCCATGTTATAGCATATGTCAGTTTTATATACATTGATAGTCTGTACTGATGTGTGTAAATGTCTGCAATTGATAGATCTTCTGGCTGCATGGAAAATTTTATTAATATAAAATGTCCTTTTTCTGATGTTAGTAAAGCCAGTCCTCTCTCTTTTGGTTACTATTTGCATGGACTATTCTTTCCCATTCTTCTACTGTCTACCTGTTTGTGTTTTTGGATTTAAAGTCAATATCTTGGAAAAACCATATAATTGGATATTTTAAAAAATCTATCCTCCCAGTCTTTGTCTTTTGAATGGAGAGTTCCATTTATATTTAAAGTAATTACTGATAAGGAGGAACTTACTTCTGTGATTTTGTTATTTTCTATATGCCTTATGTCTTTTTGGTCCCTCATTCCCTGCATTGTTTTTTTATGTGTTCAGCTGATTTTTTTCAATCCCTTCTCATTCTACTTGTTTATATTTTATAACTTTTTTTTTTTGTGGTTGTCATCACAGTTTAACACCTTAGTCTAACAATTTAATTTTTATTTCAGTTATTGTACTTTTCAGTTATAGAAATTCTTTGGGGTTTCTTTTTAGGTTTTCTGTTATTTGGTATTGTCATTTTGTTTATACATTTCATTTTGTTTTACTTTCTCTATGACTTCTTTTAGTTCTTTGAGCATCTTTAAAATAGTTATTTTAAAGTCTTTGTCTAATAGATCTGACATCAGGTTTCTCTCAGAGACAGTTTCTGTTGTTTTTTTTAATCTGTTGAATTGAACATATTTCCTTGTGTTTTGTATGCCTTATTGAAAATCAGATTCTCTCCCTTTCTCAGGATTTTCTGTTTTTATTTTGTTTTTGCTTCTTTTTCTTTCATTGTTGTAGGCTGTCTCCAGACAGAGAATCATTCTAAGATGTAAACTTAAGATGTAAACACCTTCTGAGTATTTTCACCTTCTAAGGTGTTTTCTAAGCCTGTTACTTTTCCTGGCCATGCATAGCTTGTTTCTTTTATTTTTTCTGTATATGTAGTTGCTTTTGAATGTGGTAGTCTTTAATGCCTGGCTCCCAAAAAAGGAAAAAGAGAAAAATGAAGGGATGATCGAAAAGCATCACCTCTTTGAATTCCCCAGAAGTTGTTTCTATTAGTGGGGAGGCACTTGCAACAATGAGAGGGAGTGCTGCAATGGTTGGCCACATCTGCATCTACACCTCTGAGATCAGAAGCAGCAATCAGCAATCAAAACACAGATCTTCCATACAACCGTGCAATCCCCCTACTGGGAATATACCCAGAGAACCTTAAATCATTCTATGAAAAAAATACCTGCGCACTCATTTTTATTGCAGCATTATTCACAATAGCAAAAACATGGAACCAATCATGCTGCCCATCGAATCTGGACTGAATTAAAAGATGTGGTACATATACAATATGGAATATTATGCAGCCATAAAGAAAGACACAATTACGAACTTTGTGGCAACTTGGATGGACTTAGTGTCTGTAATACTGAGTGATCAATCACAGAAAAAAAAAACTCAGTACCACATGTTCTCATTCATAAACGCCCCTTAAACAATTATTATAACACTATAAGAAGGGGATTGGCAGTAGTGGGAAACTGCCAGGGGAGGGGGGTGGCAGGATTGGCAGTAGTGGTAAACTGCTGGGGTAGGGGACACATCTCATCAACAAGAGTACCTGCATAATTAACATTTGTATACCTAGCCCTCAATTATACCCCACATCTTTAAAATTAAAAAAATAAAATAAAAAACATGGATCTCAAATATTTGTACAACAGTGTTCTTATTGGTCACCACAGCTCGTGAAAGCTCCATGCAATCTGCTCCAGGCACATGTGGACAACTGCCTGCCATAGAGCCAGAGGGTAGAAATGGGCAGCTGCTAATGAGCTAAAAGCTAAATTTGATCATAATTAACTGAACTTTATCATACAAGCTTTTCTCTGGAAGTTGCAAACATTCAGTGGATTCCAGTTACCATCATTTTCTTTATTCTCTTTTTTCTAAAAGTCAGGCTTTTTAATGTATAATTTGTTTCCATAAAATTTTTCCCCTTTCAGGTGTATCATTCTAAGAATTTTGACAACAAATAGTTGAGTGATGAACACCACATCCAACATATAAAAATATTTCCATCATCCCAAGTGCTTCCCACTAGGCTGTTTTAAGTCAATCTCTTTGCACACTCCTACTCCCAGAAAATCACTAGTCTTCTTTCTGTTCCTGAATTTTGTCTTTTTCAGAATGTTGTATCTCTGGAAACACACAGTATGTAACTTTTGTATCTTACTTCTTCCACTTAGAATAATGCAGATGAGATTGCTGAGTAATAATCTATTGTAATATTCTATTACATGAATGTACCATGTATTGTTTATCCATTCACAGATTGATAGATAATTGGGTTGTTTCCAGTTTGAGACAAATATGAATAATGCTGCTATAAACTTTTACATACAGGATTTTGTGTGCACAGCGTTCTCATTTATCTTGGGATAAAGCATATTGATGAATATTAATTAAATTAAGCATTTTATTAACTTTATATAAATTGTCAAAAGTATTTTATAGTCCCTATTCCATCTGGCATGCCTAAGAAGAACTTATGAGAGTTCCAGTTACTCCACTTTCTCACAGAACCTGACATTGTCAGGTTCAATTAAAAGCATTCTAAGAGAAAAGGAGTAGTATCACATTGTAGCTTAAATATCTTTTTCCTTAATAATTAATGATGTTGAATGTCTTTTGTGTGCTTATTGTAATTTTTTCTTCTTTCACTAAGAGGTGAAAATCTCTTACCTCTATGCCAAGGTAACAAGAATTCTCCCCTACATTTTTTCAAAAAATTGTATAGTGTTAAATTTTATGTTTCAATGTATTATATATTTAGAGTTAGTTTTTGTTTGTTGTGTAAGGTTTGGGTTAAGAATTATTCCTTTGCCAAAAGAAATCATCAAGAGAACAGGGAGACAGCCCACAGAATGGGAAAAAATATTTGCCAACTCTATATCTGACAAAGGCCTAACATCTAGGATCTACAAGGAACTCAAACACACCGAAAGGAAAAAAACAAACAGCCCCATTAAAAAGTGGGCAAAAGACATGAATAGACATGTCTCAAAAGAAGATTTACAGGCAGCCAACAGACACATGAAAAAGTGCTCAGCCTCACTAATCATCAGAGAAGTGCAAATCAAAACCACATTGAAATACCACCTAACCTCACTAAGAATGGCCATCATTAATAAAACAAACAACAACAGATGCTGGTGAGGATGCGGAGAAAAAAGAATGCTTCTGCATTGCTGGTGGAAATGCAAATTAGTGCAACCTCTCTGGAAGACAGTGTGGCAATTTCTAAAAGAACCAGAAATTGACCTTCCATGTGACCCAGCAATTCCCCTATTGGGAATATACCCAGAGGAACT
>CAUYQG010251606.1:0-24744 GCA_963574415.1 Tarsius wallacei
AGATGTGTCGAGGGCCCAGGAGGAGCTAAGGAAAAAGCAGAAAATGGGTGGTTTTCATTGGATGCAAAGAGATGTCCAGGAGGCATTCTCCCCGAGGGGCCAGCGGGGTGTCAGGGGAGTGAGGGGCGGAGGTAGGGGCCAAAGGGGCTTACATGATATCCCATACCTTTAATGCCTTTGGCCTTCAGTTCTGACTTCTCTGATGAGTATATTGCCGGCCCTGCCCTGCTTTCCCTGGTAGATATTTGCCAGGCCCTGCGCTTTAACCTTAAGCTGATACTTTGCTTTAGATGTCACTCTTGTTACCAGCAGCCTTTTGATCCACCTCAGCGCTCTGTCTTTTAATAAAGAATTTTCACCCATGTGCATGGAAGAGATGTTCATGGTACATTGTGAAATAACAATAAAGAAAAAACAGTTTGCAGAACCACATATACGGTATCAGTCCGTTTTTATACAAGTGTAAATGCTGGCATAATGTGTTGGTGCACAGAGAAAACTCTGAAAGTGTGTACTCTTAAAAAGCAGGCAATGGTTATTCCTACATAGTGGCTGAGAACAGGTCTTGCCTGTACTCAAAAATGCATCCTACCACCTGATGGGTAGGCAACTCCATGCCGTTTCTCTGCTGTTGGGCCCATCCCCATGTCTTCCCTAAGTGTGACCAGGTCAGTGGGCACTGCTGACCCCTCTCTTGGGTCTTCTACCATCCTATGGCTTCCTCTGTGTGTGATTATTTTTCTTTGCTCACTCATCTCCACTTTTTTTTTAAAACTAAAGGATATGGATGACATTTGTCATAATAAAAGTAAATAAAAACAAATCAATACATAATAAGAAATTGAACTGTTCAGTGACATTAAAAGGACAATGATGACACTTAAAATTCCTGTTGTCAGAACATAAGATGACAGGTAAAATTCATGTTATCTCTGGGACTCATAGCTCAAGGAATTGACCTGGAAGTTATAATAGATCTGCTATTGTAAGGGCTAGTCTTGTGGTCTGTAATATGGGAGTAATAGTTGCTTCAAGAATTGCCCAGTGGATCATATGAGGTACTGAGTGTGCAAGCTGTGTTGTGATCTGGCCTCCACCAGGCACTCAGGAAAGAAACGGCTTCTACACTATTTCCATGTAGTAGCAGGAACATGGATGGAATCAGACACATGGGGGAGGGATGAAAGATATCTCACCTGTGCCCAGGAACAAGTCCAAGTAGTTGATTGGTAGGTGCTACTCTCTCCTGGGTACTGCCATGTCTGCTGGGCACTGTGACTTTTCTCCTGGGTCTTGAACCTTTTACTGATAGAGGCTTTAGGTGTCAAATCCCTGTCAGTCTCTGGAATCACCAATGAGCCAATGTCCACCAATCCTTGACCCTTATAGAAGTAGAAAAAAGCCCTTTCGCTACAGTAACTAGGTAAACATGGGTATCACTCTAGTACTGCTTGGACCTCTCATGAATAACTTTTAGATTTGTTTTTGGCAAAACAATTATGTGTATTTTAAAAATTAGTGGGGTTTTTTTTGCATACATGAATATTCTTCTTACCAAAATACAGATATTACAGGCTAAGCCAAGGAAAAATACCTGTATGATAGTGGCTGTGCTGTTCTCATGGCTTAATATCTTGTCTGCAGACTCTTTTCTAGGCTGAGTTCACTCTCAGGAAACTTGTCAGGCCCTGCTTTAGCTGTTCAGCAGACTCATCAATACATTTGAGTTATAAAGCCTTAGTAGTGAGTATGTTGTGGTTCATGGACCAGTTGCATCAGCATCACCTGAGAATGAATTAGAAATGCAGAATCTCAGGCCCTACCTCAGACCTGCTTAGTTAGAATCTTCATTAACAAGATTCCAAGATTATTCATGTGTACATTGAGGTTTGACAAGCACTGGCTTAGAGGGAGACTTTACATACTTCTTACTTCTGCCTTTACATAAAATATATGCCTAAAAGAATAAATATATGGATACGTAAGACATATATCACAGATTATTAAACAGATCTATATTTGTCAAACTGCAGTTGTTCTTCCCCCATGCAAAGTAGATCTTGAAATCAATTCAGTGATTCAAGACCAGCAATTTAAAAAATGAAATAGAATATAGTACAGTTGAATAGAGCTAAACAGAAAATACTGAACTACATTGCAAGTAGTTAGGTAAATATTGTTTTATGAAACTTGTGCTTCAGTTATGTATGCATGTATGTGCGTGCACCGTGAGTTATGATGAAGAATGTATTTCTGACTGTGGTCTGAGGTTAAAAAAAAATGAGAAACACTACATTGGATTCCACATCTCAAAGCATAATCTTTACACTTGTTATTGTATTCCTGGTACCCAGCAAAAGTACCTGACAAGTAGTAGGTACTTAATAAACGTGTAAATAATAATGACTGAGTCAGGAACCACGAGTTCTTCAAATTCAGCCCCTGTCTGCATAAATAACCTTGGATAAACAACTTAAATTGTCTAGCAGGGTTTACTTACTGTCCAATAAGGATCAGAAAGTCATGGGCTTCACAAACTGGACAAAGCGTACCATAGTTCACAGTCAAAGCTGCCATTATTTAAGAATACATACGGTGGCTCAGCCAGTAATCCCAGCACTTTGGGAGGCTGAGGCGAGTGGATTGCCTGAGTCTGTGAGTTCAAGAACAGCCTGGGGAACTTGGCGAGACCTCGTCTCTACAGTAAGTCAAAAATTAGCTGGGTGTGTTAGCTCGCATCTGTTGTTCTGGCTACTTGGAAGGCTGGGGCGGAAGGATTGCCAGAGCCCAGCAGATCGATGCTGGGGTGGCCATGAGTGTGCCACACACTCCAGCCTGGGTGACAGAGTGAGACTCTAACTCAAAAATAAATAAATAGATAAGAGAAAGAAAAAAAGAATACATACTCAGCAGCACCAAGGAGAGCTCCTTGAACTCCTCCTCCCCCATGAAGACAGGCTCTGCAAAGTGAAACTAAACAACTGTGGAAACTGTGCCGTAAAACAACCCAGTGGACGGTTCTATATACGCCACTGGAGTACAGCCTCACAAAGGAACAGAGTGCCTGCCAGGATGGAATACCAAGGGGTGGGGAGCTGCCCAGAAAGGGGAGCAGTTGAACACACACTTGCAGATAATCTTTCTCCATTTAGCTTGAGGGAATTAAGGCCTTGGATCCCAGAGATAATATATACCACACTGATTTTGTGCTTGGACTCCATATGGTTCCAGTATTGAGTAGTACACAGAACATGACAAAAAACTACAATCGGTTCAAGCTTTAGTGTAAGCATCTCTGATACTTCTGCTTCATGATCCTGCAGGTCCAGTTGTATTGTGTCATGCTAGACAGAGAAGTTCCATGAAGTTTTAGAAGGCTTCAATAGTAAAGTATATATCCCTGGGATTTTATAGCAAAAAACAAAAAACAAACAAACAAAAAAGCGCCTCTTTTCTTAGTAACTAGTTTTATTTGAGAAACGACTTATGGCTTGCTACCCGACCCTGGGAAGGACTTAACACTTGACCATGAAGTGTTTTCTGTACAAATGAAATACCCTTAATTTGTTTATATCTATTGTGTTGAGTAATAAAGATTGGTATGGGTACCAGCTTTTGGCCATTATTTGCAAAAGAATTTAAAAGATCAGAATTGAGTAAGTCAAGAAGGCACCAGTAAATTTCACATGCACTTGGACGAGATTCCCTTGATACTACCCCTGCTATTTCATTGTTTCTCTCTCAAACTACATATATCATATATGGCCTCATGGGAAGTTTCTCATCATTGTGACCAGTTAGAAAAATAAGAATAAAACAATGTCGCAGTTTCTGGACATATCTTCATTGTATATTGAGAGTGGGTTCAATAACCTGGAAGAATAGTGCGAAAGAGACATGCTACAAATGGGTAGAATTTTGTGTGGTTTATATGGTTGTCCATTTTATATAAAATCTGTCATGGTTGGAGGTGTGGATCTACTCTGCCTCATAAGTAATGACTAAAAAATTGGTTGGTAAGGGACTTGGAGAAAATTAAATAGGAAAATTCATGGTGAGGAGGTCTGGGAATAGGTTTGTAGATAGACCACTCATGAAGGGCACAGGTAGTAAAGATATTTGTGTTCCATACTATAATGACTTACTATTGCATAACAAATTACCACACACTTAGCAAGTTAACAAAATACACATTTGTTAGCTCATTTGTTAGTTCTGCAGCTCAAAAGTTTGGCATGGCATAATTGTGCCCTCTGCCCAGGGTCTCACAAGTCTGACATCAAGATGGCAGACAGACTGAGTTCTTATCTGGGGACTCTGGGGGAAAGTCTGCTTCCTAACTTAGATTGTTTTCAGAATTCAGTTCCTCGAAGCTGTAGAACTGTGGTACTATCTTGTTTGTTTGTTTACTGCTGGCTGTCAGCCATGGTATTTTCTGCTCCTAGAGGCCATTTGCATTCCTTATCATGTGGCCTCCTCCAATCTTCTCTGTGCAATGACATTTCTTAACACTTCTAATCTCTGGCTACCCTGTCTCTGACTATATACCCTTGTTTAGAGTGATGAAGTGATTAGGCCAGTCCCACCCAGATAATCTTTCTATGTCAAGACAAACTGATTTGGAACCCTAATTACATATGCAAAATCTCTTCACAGCAACACATAGATTAATATTTGATTGACTAACTGGGAGAAGGTATGTATACATCATGGGCTGGAAATCTGGGGAAACCATCTTAATATCCTGCCTACCACAGTCTGCCTTCTGGTCCCCAAAATGCAAAACATAGTCAACTTCTCCCCAAAATCTCATCTCATTACTGCATCAGCTCAATAAACAGAATATCGCCATCTAAACCATCTAATTCAGATGTGGATGAGAATCTTGGAGATAATCCATTAAGTAAAACTCCTCAATACATTCCTTCTCATCTGTGGATCTGTAAAACTAAGAGACAAGTTCTCTACCCACAAAACTCCCAACATATGATGATGAGTCAAACACAGAATAACAGTTATAGACAAACATATGTAAGATGGAAGATAAAACCAGGTCACTGGCCCAAGAAATTTCCTTTATTGGGTTTCAAGTCTTGGAAATAATCCTCTGTGGCTCTCAGCCTCATGCTCTGTGCTCTTGGCTCTGTCCTCTGGACTCTCAGGTCTATAGACTAAGCTCTTGGCTCTGTCATCTGAATAATCCTTCCTTTTTCATTGTAGGAAGCATGTCTTCCCAGCTGAGTAGTTTTATCAGGCCATTTCTTATCAGGAGATTTTTGAGGGTCTGATATCCTCCTTTTATTTTGTACTCACTCTGTCCCTTTCATTCCTAGCTGGCAGTGTTTCTGCTGACATGATTTTCTTAAAAATCTTGAGTCTTGCATAAATTGCACTGGGTTTTACTCTGTTGAAGAAACTTCACACACAAATTTTTTTTATATCATCTTTCTCTATTTTTGTCTTCTGCTGAGGTAGCTGAGTATGGCTGCTCTCAGCTCCTAAAGACTGTGCATATTCCTTGCCACATGATGCTTTCCAGCTTCAAACTAGCAGTGGCACATTAAAACTTTCTTGTGCTTTGAACCTCTGATTCTCTGTCTCTGATCTCTAGACTTGACCTTTCTGGTGTGGTTGAGAGAATATATGAGTCATATTTTTAAGCTCTTGAAAATGACCTGTGTATGACTGGTGCTCTGACTTTCTTATCTTTCTGAGGTTTTAGCAAAATATTATGCTAACTACATCCTCAGATTTTTCTTTATGTCATACTCTCAGAAGGAATCTCTTAATTTTACCACTTGCATAGAATGGGTATTTCCCAAACCTTTAAGTCACAGTTCCTTTTTGTTTAAAAGATATTCTCTCAATTTCTCTTCTGTCACATTTTGCTATAAGTAGCAAAACGAAACCAGACCACACCTCAAAACTTTGCTTGGATATCCTCTCAGCTAAGCCTCCAACTCCATCACCAATAAGTTATGCTTTCCAATTACCATGGGAGACAATTTCTCTAATCTTCGTGTAATTACATATAAGAACCTTCCTTCCTCCACTACCCAGTAAGATATTCTTCACATCCTGCTGGTCTCCCATCAGCAGGATCATTAAGGTGTATATTTTTACTTATAGTTGGATCATGGTAATCATGTTCCTCAAAATTCTCCAAGCCTCCATCTACTGCCCATTTTCCCAGCCACTCTTACATTTTTAGGTATTTGGTACTTTCAGTACCAAAATATGTATTAATATTTTGTAGCTGTGTCAAAACACTTCAAAATTTAGCACCTTAAAACAATACCCTCTTATTACCTGACAGTTTTATGAGTCAGAACTTTGGCACAACATGGCTGAATTCCCTGCTCTGGGTCTCACAAGGCTAAAACCAAGGTGTCAGCTGAACTGAGTTCCTATTTGGTAATCTGGGGGAAATGTATTATCAAGGTCATTCTTGTTGGTAAAATTCAGTTCCTTGTAAATTAAAAATAAAATCTTAGGCCCCCTAACCACTGAACAGACCTGCTCTAGGCCAAGGGGACCCTAGAGAAACCTTAAAAACTGAGTTCCTGGCCATGACGGGGAGGAGGTCAGACATGCCTCATTATACCCTCTCCCTTTCGAGGTTTAGAAACAACTGACCAACATTAATGTTAAAATAGAGATAAGACTAACAAAACCATCCAGGCACTCCTACACTTAAATAAACAATGTTCTAATTGCAGCAAGGGTTTTTTTTTTTTTTCTTTCTCTATTAGCTAGCACTGGCCTTGAGATTAGCAATATTAAAACAATTGCCATTCACTGCCAGGTGCTGACTAACCAACTGAGTGTCCCACAAGCTATAAGTAAAACTTTGATTAGACAAGAAACTGATTTCAGTAACTTTCTCCTGATAAGAAGATCACTGACCATGGACTGGTTCTGGCCTGTTTACAAAGCCTGCATACTTGAGTGCTGTCATGTCTCTACTTCACCTTTTGATGCATAGTGCCTAACTGTAATACATTTAATGTTAGGTCTACACCCCAATGTACACATGGGTCATATGTAACATGCATGTTTATTCAGTATAAATTTGTTAGGACCCCTTTGGTGAATAATTATAGTTCCTCCTATAACCTGGTGAGTGTGTATACTTAGTCAACCTGTTCGGCATAAATTCCTGTCTTAACCCTCCCTCCCTTGGAGTGACTGTTTCTGGGTTCTGCTGGAGGCTGTACTTCCTAGCCCGTCGGAATGGGCACCTCAAAAGCCATAACACTTTATAAGAAAAAAATCTTCTCTCCAAATTATAAATTGTTTAGTGTTTAAGTTATTATACTGTAGGTATGAGGTCCCCAGTTAGCATGAGGCAGATCACCTTTATTCAATTTGGGATTGATCTTATTTAAAGCTGGGTTTTAAACCTTGTGAGAGCAGTTTTATTTTCCATTCACTTTTATTTCTAGAGCATAGCCTCATCTGATCCCAACTGAAATAAAAGGATGTATACCAGGACCCCTCTTCCTTTGGAACCCCAACTTCAATTTCTGTGTCCCAGCCTCTTGAGACTCCTAAAATCTCCATTCACTTCTCAGCTTAATATTCTCAACTTCCCTATCAATAAATGCTTCAAGGCAAAAATTTGTGTCAAGTGTAGCACCTCTGTGAGCTTCATTTCTCTTCAGGATTTTGGTCACACAAATCTTCTCTGCCTTGTTATATTTCCAATGATTTATGATTATGATTGCTCATAAATCAGGTTATCTCTCTTTCCGTACCAAGGGAACAAGATGTGTTATCAAAATTTTTGCCTCTTAGGAAGATTTCTCTCTGCCACTGTTTTTCAGATTTACCTCTGAGTGAAGTTATAGTACAGCAGCCTTCCTCGTCCAGTGAGTTCCAGCATGTCATGTGCATTGACCTATAAACATGTCTCATATTTTTCCTACTCTATTCTCTCATCACAGGAAATGTCCCATTAGTCTACAAATGTGGGTTGATAGGTAGCTGAACAGTATGAAAAAAATACCTTGAGAATCCAAACTTGTGTAGTTTTCTTGAGCCTTATAGTCATGCTTAGGTTCAGTCAGCTATGTATAATTCTCATCTTAAGAAAGAATGTTACTGTGCATGTCTAGTCTTGTGAATTGGTTAATCAAATAGTGCTCAGTTCATGATAAGTTTGGGATGCATAGTTACATGGAATTCCATAGTCAGATGTTAGATATCAACCAGCACCCCAAAGCTGCTTTTCAAATACAAAACAGTTGTTGCTTTATTTTCTCTATCGCCTCATCCCCATAAGCTTCTCCATCTGATTATTGGTTATAATACAGTTTGGGGTCTCCAGAAATTAGCATCAGTTCAGAGCCTTTAGCTAATAACTCCCAGAAGGCTTTGGCAATTACTTTTCATTAGTGCACAATCAATCTGAAAAGTGTCTGCAGGTCTCACTGGGGAAAGTTTGTTGGAAGATTCATAAAACACGCCAGTAGTCGCAGGACCATAACTTAGAGGTACCCTACCTTTCCCTGAGTTAGGCTTTCCAGACGACCTACAATTTTTTTCTGCTTGAATATGTCAGGCAGCATCTGACAGGCTGCCCGATTACTTTATTTTATTTTATTTTTTCAGTCTGAATCTCATTCTGTCGCCCAGGCTGGAGTGCAGTGGCACGCTCATGGCCACCGCAGCCTTGACCTGCTGGGCTCAGACGATCCTCCTGCCTCTGCCTTCCAAGTTGCTGGAACTACGGACACGAGCCACCATGCCCGGCTAATTTTTTTGATTTATTGTAGAGAACAGGTCTCTCAAGTTGCCCAGGCTGGCCGCAAACCCCTGAACTCAGGCAATCCTCTTGCCTCAGCCTCCCACAGTGCTGGGATTACAGGCGTGAACCACTGCACCCAGCTAATTATTTCATTTTTAGGAGTGCTCGGATTAGGTACTATCACAGATCCCTGTGGGTCTAGGGTCCTCTAATTGCCATTTCATTCCTGTGGCTTATTGTGGTAGTTGCACTCACCTTGTCTCAGATAATTAGTCTTATCTCCTGACATCCAGCATTCTAGGATTCCATAATTCACATTAAGATGAGGTAGCCCAATTCCACTGCAGCATTCTTTACCATAATCTCCAGCCTACTGAGCACAAGCCCACAGAAATCTTCAAAGTTGCTGGTGACCCACTCAACAATGCATTTCTTAATACCTTGGAGCATGTCCGCACAAATGCCCCTATCCCATATACCAGGGTTCCACCTCCTCCCTACTAGTGTCATTAATTTATTTTAAAAGTCACTGAAAGTGGAGCATTTAATCTGCAGTAGAACTACAATACCGTGAGGACCTAGGCTTGATTCTCAGCTATATGTATCTTAAGATGAGGGTCTCTTGCAAACCATGGAAGTTTTCTGGTGCTCTACAAGTGTTCTCTGTTGTGTTTTCGTAGTCTCCAATGTCCCATTTTTTTCTATGCATACTCTTTAGGGTCATCAGATGAACATAGATGACTCCAAGTTCTTTTTGATAATTACTTTAGCCTCAGTGCATGACACAACAGCTTGATTTCCAAAAGTTTTGGATTCCACTTGTACTTCATTTCATGCCAGCAGTGCTGTTTGAATAATCATGATACTACTACATGCTGTGTACCTGAGAACCTCTCTTAACACCTGTTCCCAACTCTCCTGACTCCTATTGTCAGGAGGTTATTCTTTCCTCCTCAAATTAATAAGCAATCCAATTCCTGGGGTAACTTCCTGTATCTATTACTGTATCTGAGAAGAGCACTGCAAGAAACAGGGGTATATTGGCATTGGAAAATTTGTGGAGTATTTTTAACAAAGGTATGGGATGGGTATTGGAAGAACCATAAGGGATAGTGCAATACACCATGGCTAATAAAGGTGGGATTGGCAGCAGCAGGCCTAAGAGGCAAAAAGAAAGATGAGTTACTAAAAGTTGGAGACACAGAGCCTATGTGGAGAGGGCCACCTTCTTAGGAACCCTAAGAAGGGATTCCGTCAGCATCTGATGACACCACAGTAAACAAGCTGGGAGAAAAATGTCCTGACATTCCCCACTTCTAGCTCCCAGAGAACAAGAGTCTTTTGATGTGGTCCATACAGATTAGACTCCTTTGGAACACAGAGCAGGGTAGAGAAGCAGGGAATTGAGATGGGAATGTGGGGAGACATCCAGCAAATGGATGAGGGCCATACTAGTAGTACTCCCTGAAAAGTGTGCCTGCAGCTTTATTAATAATAGTGTATGGAGGAGGGCAAAAGGTATATTGTTCTGCAAGGGTCAACTCCAGCAGGACTGAGATTTGCCTGAGCTGTCCTACTGAAATAAGAAATGTGCCTACATGACACTGATCATAAAACATACTGAATAGAAGCGTTGTTTTATAATCATGGGTCTGAGGAATTTTTGAATGATTTATACCAGCTTGTCAATTTTATCGATAACAGTGAGAATGATCATTTACATCCGGTCTTGGTGAACCTCCCTGCCAAGCATTCTGCTGTTGAGGCAGGCTAGATAGCAAGAATATACCTACATAGCCAGCAGTGTACCAGGAACCTGGACTATGACTCCATTTTGTGCTCTCTGGTTTCTAGGTGCTTTATGCATAATTAGTGTGGTTCCCGATTAGAAAGAAAAATTACATCTTGCCAGGGATATTATACAGAGAGAAGATAATCAGAGCTCGTATCTGGTCACTCCAGATCCCTTGCTATGAGATAGCTTTGGCTATGGTGTATATCCCTAATGCTGTTGCTATGTTGCATTCATTTTTCTGTAATAAGCTGTAGATTGGCAGTCATTGCTATTTGGGGTCCTGCGAGTCTTCTTTAGCAACAGAACTGTTTAGCTGCCACAGTTATCATGGCATCTGGAGCAGGAAATACACTATATTATGAGATATCATACCTTTGCCTTTGTTTATAGGCATGATGATTTTAAAGACAGTTTCAGGAGACATACTAAACCTTGTATTTATGAAATTTTACTCCCAACCTTAGTTTCATAACTTAGAAAGGCTTTCATTTCCGGCCCTCCCAGCATCCCCGCCAAAAAAAAAGAGACACTGCAACTCTTTTCTTCTACTTATACACTTAATATGACTGAGATCATAATGAATATGCAAATCAGTGGCGATTAGCCTTTAGTGTGAATCAGAATCACCTAGGGAGCCTGTTAAAAATGGAGATTCTAGAGCTCCACTCTGTGAATCTGAAGTGAGGGTCAGAAGTTTACATTTTAACAAAGTTTTCTGTGATTCTGACATGTGGCAAACTAGCCTACTTTAAAAATGCATTTACAAAATGAGATAAGGTTAAATTGATGGTACAAACCCTTCTCCATGGTGTTCCTTTTGGAACTGCATTTCAATGCTGCTGGAAAAGTAGAGTCCATAGTTATTTATGTAGACAGGGAATGACCTGGGACAAGAACTCTTGATTTAACTATTACTATTTTCAAATTTATTAAGAACATATTACTTGTCAGGCACTGTGTTAGGCATTAAAGATGCCAGGATAAATAAGATTATCCTCAGGGAAGCAGAATTCAACATTTCTCAGTTTTAAAAAACTGCAACCCATGGCCGGAAATTCATTGTTCATATATGCATAGCTAAAAAACAAAATTTCACAAAACAATACTTATCCTACGTACCTGCAATACAATCTGATATTAACTATCTGATTCTGATCGATTCTATTCTATCATACTTCATTAAAAATATTGCAGGTCTTGACCCATTGAATTTGTTTTAAGCTCTATTAATGTAGGGAGGTGAAACTTCAGTTTGACAAACACAGGTCTATTTAATAATCTGTACTGTATATCCTATGCCTTTTAAGCATATATTTCATAAGAACGTGGAAGTGGAAGATTCTTCTTATAAACCTGTACCTCTCAAACACAGAAAAAAGATTCTGATTCAGTAGGTCTGGGGTGAGGACATGAGATTCTGCATTTCTATCTTTCAGGTGATGAAGATGATGAAGATTCATGGACCACTATTTGAGCAACAATGCTCCAAACATCATAAATGTAGGTAGGTGTGTTAAACTAGTAGGGTGGGACCTGGCAGGAAATATCTAGAAGATGATTTCCTCTAAGGAAAGAGGAATTAAGCAGACAAGGCACTGATGGATGAGAACAGCAGTATGTGCCACTCGAATTTTATCCCAGCCTCTAATATCTGAATCTGATGAAGAGATGGCTGTATTTAAAACAGCAACAAATTACAAACCAACAAGCACATAAATAATTGTTTGGTTAAAAACTTGAAATCCAACCGGGCTCGGTGGCTCAGCCTGTAATCCCATGCTTTGGGAGGCTGAGGTGAGTGAATTGTCTGAGCCTGCGGGTTGGAGACCCACCTGGGCAACTTGGCGAGACCTCATCTCTACAATAAATCAAAAAAATTAGCCGGGCGTGGTAGCGCGCACCTGTAGTTCCAGTTACTTGGAAGGCTGAGGCGGAAGGATTGCTGGAGCCCAGCAGGTCGAGGCTACAGTGGCGGGAAGCGTGCCACTGCACTCCAGTCTGGGCGACGGAGCGAGGCTCCAACTCAAAAAAACAAAAACAAACAAACAAAAAACGAAGCAAACAAACAAATAAAAAACCAACTTGAAATCTACCAGGGGCAGAAGCATCATTGAGGTGCTATCTTACTGAGTAAATATAACTGTAAAGTGAAGAAAAGGAAATTATTCACAATTCTCTAGTTGTGTTAGGGTGGGGTGGATGGGCTTGGCTCACTGGGGACTTCAGCAAAATCAACTAAACTTTGTCACTTTAAAGACCCCAGCCCATCAGCAGCAGTGGGAGCCTTAGGAGGGTGCAGGACTTATGAGAAGGGGCACAATGTCCAGCAGACGTGACATTACCCAGGAGAGGATATTACCTACCTTTTAGCTTTTTGGACTTATTCCTGGTTACAGGTGAGGTATACTCCAGGTCTCTTTTAGGTTTCTAATTGGGTCTTGTTTCTGCTAGTGCAAGGGAGAAGGTAGATGCCAACCCAACACACCTCACATAATCTGTACCTCATCTAATCCATTCAGTTTAGAAAAGCAAGCACTTCCATTTGACAGATGATAAGACTGTCCTTTTGAGCAATGGATTTACAATAATCACAGGCTGATTCCTCCAGATGAGTCCCACAGGTAATGTGAGTTTTAAGTATCATTGTAAATTCTGACAATTAGAATTATAAGTGTCTCCACTGCCTTCATAAGCTCAGTGAAGTTATTCTCCGTGTTTTCTACATACTGTTTTCAGATTTTAAAAATGTTATTTTTTTGTGAGAAAAGTAGTTTGTGCTCTATAGGAAAAAAATAGATGAGTAGAAAGAAAGAAAACAAATAAATGAAATCACCCACTATTATCTCACAATTAAGAAAACTACTGTTAATCTTTCTGTGAACAAAACTTTCCAATTTTCATGTACATAAATGTGTTATATAAAGTTATGCCTTTAACAAAAACAGACAGATTCTGTAGATCATATTATAAGTTGCTTTATTTTTCCAAGCATCATAATGTCTTTGTAATGCACATGGGTGAAAAGCATCTACTGAAGCATGGAACAAGCACTGCAGTTGAGTCAAAAGGCTGCTGGTAAGAGGAGAAATGCTTAAAGCAAAGTATTAGCATAAGGCTGAAGCCCAGGGCCTGGAAAATGCCTACCAGGGAAACTACACATAAGGAATGTCTTCAGTGTCCCTTCGTGGAGCCCTGCAGCCACCCCTGAATTCCCTTGGGCCTCTGGGGTAGAAGGGGTCCTGTAAATTCCTTTGCATCCATAAAAACGCCCCCAACTTCTGTTTGCTTTTTCTCCTCTTATCTTCCACCTTAGCCATATTGTCAAATTCTCTTATCATATCCTCATTACTGAAATTCATATCGTGTATGGCCTCTTTGTATTCTTTGAGGTAATAAGCCAGCCCCTTATTGGTTTTTCTTTTGGCTTTCCTGGGTACATCATCCTCAGCTGAGCGCTTTCCTGCAGCCCTTGATTCACTCTCTGGTTCTCCCTCACTCTCTGGTTCTCCCTTCCTCTCTGACTTCCCCTCACTCTCTGGCTTTTTCTCACTCTCCAGCTTTCCTTCTTCTTTTGCCTTTTCCTCACTACCTGGCTTTTCCTTATCCTTTAACATTTCCTCATCTTCTGTCTTTCCCTCGTTTTCTGTCTTTCTCTCCTTTTCTAATTTCTCCTTTTCTTCCAGAGAACAAGTTATTTCCGACTTTCCCTCATCCTGTGGTGGTTCTTCATCTCCCATCTTCCCTTGGTTGGAAGGCATTCCTTCATTTTCATTGTAGAGTTTTTCCATGTTGAGATTTCCTCTTTTCCTGTCCTGGGGGGACAGGGTGAGGGTTAGAGAGGTGAAGAGGAGATAGGGCAGACTGAGAGCCTGTGGTAAAATGCAGGTCAGGATAGCACTTGCATCTCGCCACTGGTCAGGGTTCCCCTTACCTGGCCAGGCGCCCCAGCGTGCCTTCTACCCACGAAGTAGCCCACCACTCCTCCCACACACCTGAACCAACCATTCCCTGGCAAGCCTGCCACCTTCTCTACATCCTCCAGTCTGGAAAAGCTTGTGTGCATGTGGTGGGGGAACGGGCAGTGGGGCCCCAAATTCTGCCCAGGCCGTGCCCTCCACACTCTCAACCATGCTGGGTCCCTGTCCATGCCGCACCACCCCTCCCCCCACCCCCTTCACGGACCTGTGGGGATTCTGGACAGGTTGCTCCTGCTTTCCAGGCCTCGAAGAGTGCTGGGAACAACAGACCTGTGGACAGACAGAAGGGGCAGGGGCAGGTCCCTTTTCTGAATTGGGGCCCTCCCCCCCACAGCGTTTTCCTTCCGGACCTCCCCCGCACCCCAGCTGCCATTTACTTCCACGCCTTGGGCGCCAGACCATGATGCTTTTTAAACTGCCTTTGAGTCTCTGCCCCGCCCCACCCCCTTTTCCTGGTGGTCAATGAATTCAAAGGCGCAAATGGTAAAGGGGGTTATTTCCACAATAGAAATGGTTGGAGGTCTCAGAGAAGGGGGGAGTCGAGAAGGCGGGCCCGGACCCTTGGGGGTCCTGCTTTCCTGTTTCTCCGCTCCGCCCTCTCCGCATCCCCCTCTTCACCAACCTCTCGCATCCCTTCCCCCATCAGTCCCCCACCCGCTGCCTCAGATCCCACTACCGGCAACCGCCACTCCTGGCCAGGTCCGCCGCCAGCGCCTGCCCTCACACTGACCGGAGAGGAACCAGAGCTGGCCTGCGCCTGTTTGGGCTCGCGCAAGCCTGCTCGCCGCTTGCCTGCAGCCGGGGCAGCACAGGGAGCTGGTTCCGCGTGGGCGCCGGGACCGAACCACAGGGCGGGCAGACAGGCGGGCTGGCTGGTGAGGGGACTGGTGCCCACGTCTGCGCCTTGCGCGTCACGTGAGCCTCGCGTCACCATGGCTTGGCCACCCCCCCTCGCCCCGCCCACCTCACCTCCCTATCCTAGAGAAACCTAGTGGGGAAGGTGAAAGGGTGGATGTGTAACAAGTGGGGAGAGGGGAAGGGTTGTGTGGGCAGACGCGTCACAGAGAAGAGGGGGGGAGGGTGGCTCCCTGACCTCGGGTGCTTTACCTGGCTCATCTACCAGCATTGCTCTCAGATGCTCATCGTCGCCAGGTGTGACAGCTCATCAGAGAGGGTACCCAACCTTGTCAAGAGCGCTCAGCACCTGAACCCCACAACCCGCTTTCAAGACCGGCTCTGCCTGACTCTAGAGCCCCGGTGGTGGTGCCCGCTAGGAAGCTGACTTGTCACCCTGAGTGGTGGTGTTTCTGGGGTTCTGTCCTGGTCCTCTTCTCTCCTCAGTCCACATGTTCTCTCTTCCTGGGTGATCTTGTTCACGTCTCTGTAAAACCCGACGACTCCCACATCTACATCTGCAGGCTGTTCCCTACTCCGTATCTCAGATCAGCTTTACCGTCTACTGGGTATCACTGGTCCAGTGTCCCTGAGGAACCTCAAAGTCCGTGTACGCAAACCAATTACACCAACTGCCTTCTCGCCAACTCTGTTGATCTCTTTCCATACTGGAGACTTACCCTTCAACATTTCACCTGTTTTCATACAGGGAGAATGTCAGACAGCTAGAAGAAAAATCTTTGAAACATTTTTAATACGGACCTCAGATGCACAGATAATAATCCTTTGTTCACACACACTCTTATCACTGAATCTTGCTTGCTTCTCTTTCTTGTCCTCACCTATTCTTTCCTTTTCTACTCTTCTGACAACTTCCTTTCCATTCTTTTTCTCTTTCACAGTTGTGAAATTACCACCCAACCCAAATAACTAGAAAATTGCCGATATTATCATTATTACAGTGTAGTATCATATATTTCTATTTTGACAAGATTGTTATGTTTTGATTAGAATCTCTTTGTGATTAATCTGTTTGTAGAGTGTGGAACTTGTTGGATACATAGATTAGTGTCTTTCATCAAGTTTAAGTAATTTTTAGCCACCATTAAAAAAAAAAATCTTTCTGCCCCGTTCCGTTTCTCTTTTCCCTGTTAAACTCCCATTATACATATTTTAGTACACTTGATGGTGTCCCCCAGGTCTCTTAGACTTTTGCCATGTTCTTTTTATTTTCTGTTCCTCAGAATTTGTAACCTCAATTGACCTATTTTAAGTTCCCTGTTTTTTGCTTCTGTCTGCTCAGATCTACTATTGTACCCTTTTAGTGGGTTTTCCATTTTAGATATTGTACTTTTCAACTCCAAAATTTTTATTTGTTTTACAATTTTTATATCTGTTTTTGTTCCTGTCTTCTGATACTCTATCTTTGGTGAGAGAGTCTTCTTTTTTCCTTTAGTTTTTTTTTTTTTTGTCTATGATTTCTTTTAGCTCTTTTAGCATATATGATAGTTGATTAAAAATCTTTGTCTAGTTAGTCTAAAACATGGATTAGGTAGTTTCTAATAATTTATTTCTTTCCTATGAATATGCTATACTGTCTTGTTTTTCTATATGCCTCGCAAAATTTTGTTAGAATCTGTACAGTTATATTGTAATGTGTTTTCCATGGAAATCAGATTCTCCTCTCTGTTAGGTTTTGATTTTGTTCTGTTGTGGGTTATTTTTTACTTGTTTAGTGATTCTCTAAACTATTTTTGTAAATTTTGTATTCTTTGTCATGTGTAGCCACTAAAGTCTACCTTTTATTAGCCTACTGAACAACTTGAGTTTGGATGGAGTTGCTTTAAATGCCTAAAGTCGACAAAGAAAAAAAAAAAGAAAGAAAAAATACTTTCTAAGTCCTTGCAGATGAGCTCTGAGTTGCAGTACTTTTTAAAAATGCTTTTGTTTCTGTTTGTGCAGAGCCTGAAGCTCAGCCCATGGTGAATGCATAAGTTTTCCCTGGTGTCTTCTGAGTATGTTTCCCACACTGGATATACACACTGCCTTCTTGGTTTTTCACTATATGTGAAAGTTTTTTTAAATGGTTGTTCTTCCACATATCTTATTTCCCCAACTTTTCCTGCTCAGGCTTCTCAGTCTGCTCATTGCTTGTCCTAGATGCTATCCTTTGCTTTAGACTTCTGTGGCCAATTCCTGTAACTGTAAATGCTTTGGGCAAAAAACCAACTGGGAAACCAACCCAGCCCAAGCCATGGGAGTGCTCCCAGTCTGATGTAATAAAATGGAACCTTTGTTTTGGTCTTTCAGGGAGTTCTCAAGTAGGCCAAGATCCACAATTCCATGAGAATAAAATTTATTTTTTTTTCTCTGATACAAGCAATCTAAACCAGGATAGTGGGCTTCTTGACAGATCACTGCCATGGTGGGTGGTAGGCAGGCAATTTAAAATTGATGACCACAAAGCAGCAGCTTTTTTCTTTACCACCTTCCCCTCTAGTTGCTATACTTTTTTTACTAGATTCCAGAGTTCTGAGAAAGTCGATTCTCACAGTAGCTCACTAATTGCTCTTTATGGGGTCCTGGCATTCCATACTTGTCATTTTCAGTGGTGTTACTCGTTTTTCTACTTCCTATTATGTCATTTTTGGTAATTTGTGTTTTTCTTGGAATTTGTCTATTTCATCTATTTTGTCTTATTATAATGCAGTTGTTCATAGTATTACCTTATAATCATTTTATTTTTCCATCTCTAGAGCTGGGGCTGATGTTCCCTCTTTTATTCCTGATTTTAGTAATTTCAGTCTTCATCCTTAAAGTCAGTCTAGCTAAAGTTTTGTCAGTTTTATTTTTTAATATTTTTAAGGAATCAATTCTTAGATTCACTGATATTCTATTCTCTATTTTATTTATTTCCACTCTAATCTTTACTATTTCCTTCTTTCTGATTTCTTTGATTTAAGTTGCTCCTTTCTTTTTAAGGTGAAAGTCTAGGTTATTGTTTTGAGATTTTCAAAATCTCAAAAAATGTACATAGGATTTTATTATAGCCCAGTATGCATTCTATGTAGGAGAATATTCTATAGGTTCATGACAAGAATGTGTATCTTGATGTTGTTTGGAGAAAACTATACATGTTTTATAGTTTTGTTTAAGTCTTCTATTTCCTTGTTGATATTTTTCCTACCTATCCATTCATTTTTGAAAGTGTGGTTTTTGTTTTGTTTTTTAACTTTTAATTTTTTTTATTTTAAAGATGTGGGTTACAAAACAGTTAGGTATACAAATGTTCATTATGCAGGTACCCTTGTTGATGAGGTGTCCCTCCCTTTCCCCAGGCAGACTCCCACTACTGCCAATTCCCTTCCCCGCCCCCCTCCCAGCAGTTTCTCACTACTACCAATCCTTTTCCTATAGTATTATGATAATTGTTCAAGGTCCACTTACGAGTGAGAACATGTGATACTCAGTTCTTTGTTTCTGAAAGATCACTCAGTGTTATAGACTCTAAGTCCATCCAGGTTGCTGTGAAGTTCATGATTTTGTTCTTCTTTATGGCTGCATAATATTCCATCCTGTATATGTTACCACATTTTAAAAAATTCAGTCCTCTTTTCATGGGCAGCACGATTGGTTCCATGTTCTTGCTACTGTGAACAATGCTGCGATAAACATACGTGTGCAGGTATCTTTTTTATAGAGTGATTTTATTTTATAGAGTATAATCCCAGTAGGAGGATTGCGGGGTCGTATGAAAGGTCGATTTTTAGGTCTTTTAGGAATTGCCACACTGTTTCCACAGAGGCTGCACTAGTTTACACTCCCACCAACAGTGTAGACGTGTTCCTTTTTCCCTGCATCCTCTCCAGCATCTGTTGTTTTTTGAGTTATTGATGATGGCCATCCTGACTGGAGTTAGGTGGTATCTCAGTGTAGTTTTAATTTGCATTTCTTTAATGACTAGTGAGGCTGAGCATTTTTTCATGTATCTGTTGGCTGCTCGTATGTCTTCTTTTGAGAACTGTCTATTCATATCTTTTGCCCGCTTTGTAATGAGACTGTTTTTTTTTTCCCATCATGTTTGAGTTCTTTGTAGATCCTAGGTGTTAGACCTTTGTCAGACATAGAGTTGCCAAATATTTTTTCCCAGTCTGTGGGCTGTCTCCCCGCTCTCTTGATGGTTTCTTCTACTTCGCAGAAGCTTGTCAGTTTTAGAGGTCCCACTTGTCTATCTTATCTCTTATGGCATGGGCGCTTTGGGTTTTGATCAGGAAATGGTTGCCAGTTCCAATTTCCAAAAGGGTGTCTTCCTCATTTTCTAAGGTTCTTCGAGGTTTTACATTTAGGTTTTTGATCCATTTAGAGTTGATTTTTGTGTATGGTGATAGGTAGGGATCTTGTTTTAATCTTCTGCATGCGGTCATCCAGTTTTCTCAGCACCATTTACTGAATAGGTTCTCCTCTCCCCAGTCATTGGTGGTGGAGGCTTTGTCAAAGATGAGTTGGTTTTGCTTCTGGAATCTCTAACCTGTTCCATTGGGCCATATGCCTGTTCTTGTACCAATACCAGGCTGTCTTGATTATTGTAGCTTTATAATAGAGTTTAAAGTCTGGGAGTGTGATACCTCCTGCTTTTTTTTTTTTTTTGCTGAGGATTGTTTAGGCGATTCGTGGTCATTTATGTTTCCATATGAATTTCTGTATTGTCGTTTCCAGTTCTGAGAAGAATGTTGCTGGTAATTTAATGGGTATTACATTAAATCTGTAGATTGCCTTGGGTAGGATGAGCATCTTAACAATGTTGATTCTTCCAATCCATGAGCATGCAATATTTTTCCATTTGTTTGTGTCATCTTTGATTTCTTTGAGCAGTGTTTTATAGTTTTCATTGTAAAGGTCTTTTACATCTCTGGTTAGGAAGATGCCAAGGTATTTGATTTTTTTTCTGGCTATTGTGAATGGGATTGTGTTTTTTTATTTGGGTTTCTGTTTGTTTATTATTGGTGTAGAAAAATGCAACTGTCTTTTGAACATTGATTTTATACCCTGCAACTTTGCCAAAGTTCTTTATCAGTGCAAGGAGGTTTTTGACAGATTCTCTTGGGTTTTTGAGGTGTAGAATCATGTCATCTGCAAAGAGGGATAACTTGTCTTCCTCTTTTCCTATTTGGATACCCCTAATCTCCTTTTTTTGTCTGATTGCTCTATCCAGGACTTCCAAAACTATGTTGAAAAGAAGAGGGGTGAGTGGGCATCCTTGTCTTGTTCTGGTTTTCAGGGGAAATGGTTCCAATTTCTGTGTGTTTAGCAGTATGCTGGCTGTGGGTTTCTCGTAGATGGCTCTTACTATTTTGAGGTATGTTTCATCTATGCCTAGATGTTTGAGGGTTTTTATCAAGAAGGGGTGCTGGATTTTTTCAAAAACTTTTTCCACATCTAATGATATAATCATGTGACTGTTATTTTATCAACTGTTGATGTATTTAATTACATTTTATGGTCTTACGAATGTTGAACCAAGCTAGCATCCTGAGTTTGAAGCCTACTTGGTCATGGTGGATGATTTTTGAGATGTGTTGTTGAATTCGATTTGCTAGGATCTTGTTGAGAATTTTAGTATCTATGTTCATGAAGGAGATTGGCCTATAGTTCTCTTTCTTTGCTGTATTAAAGTGTGGTTGTGAAGTCTCCTATTGTTATAAGTGGAAAGGAGGCCATTTTGGTTGTATTAGAACAGTCATTTACAAAAGACTTAAAAACTTCTATTGTTGGGCTAAAGGCAAAAGCCACTTGGTTTCAAAAGTGTACATTTTCCCTATTCCCTTCCCCACACTTCTCCTTTCCTAGCACAGCCTTGCCTAACCTACCAATCTTATCTAGTAGCCATTGCTGGTGTTGAAGAAGAAACAGCCAGAAAAGCCAGACCACCTATGATTAGGAGTGGACCAAAGCTGACAGGAATATGTCTGAAAACTTGGAGTGGACATTGCCCACCTCCACTCCATCTGTGAAAATAAGGACATTGGACTGTTATAGACCAGGGCTCTGAGAATAAAAATTGTTGCAATTATGTTTTAAAACAATTTAAAGTTATCATCTTAAATGTTATGGATTTCCTTTTCTTCCAGATATTGTAGTTGTCCACCCTGTTCTCTAAAAAACTGTTAAAGAACATACTGTAAATTCCCAAATGTTATATAAAATGTCAACATGACCATGAGACTTTGTTTCACGACAGTGGTCACCTATCAAAAATTGTTAATGTAAATCTTGAGTTATACTAAAACTGCACATAGGATTCAAACTCAGGGAGGGTAAAGGGCTACAAATTTTGAGTATAAATACTGGAATGAATTTATGTTTCTTGGAGCAGGTTTTTTTTTTTTTTTTTGGATATGCTGCCAACCTGTCTCCCAATAACCTGGTTATAGAAATAAAACACTCCCTTTTCTCCCAGTCTCTGCCTCTCATATTTTAGTTGGCCATGAGGGATAGCAGCCGATTTGTTAGATCGATCTGCAACACTATTATTATTGTTAAATTGTTTTTTTCCTAATATTTTTCCTTCTATTCTGTCAGTTTTTGTCTTATGTATTTTATAACCCTATTTTTAGTTTTATACATGTTTATAATTTTTATATATTCCTAATGAATTGACCTCTTATTATTCTACAATGGAATTTTTGTCTTAAAGTACTTTTGATATAGAAATAGTTACTCTTCCTTTGGGTATTCTTTGTATTGTGTATATTTCTCCATCAATTTACATTTATTTTATTTGCCTCTTTGAATGTAAAGTGTTCTCCTGTTCATAGTATATAGTTGGATCATGCTTTTAAAATCCATTATGTTAATTTCTGCCTTTTTAATGATTTTATATTAAATGCAATCATGGTAAGATGGTATTAACATTTGCTAGTTTGCTATTTGTTATCCATGTGTCTTCTGTATTTTGTTTTATTTATTTCTTCACTATCGAATTATTTTTTAAAGATGTTTTTAGTGCACAATTTTAATTTATTTTTTAAGAAAATTTTTTGAATGACTTTCTTAGTGTAGTTGGGCTAGGGATTAAAGTTAACATCTTAATTTAAAGAAATCTATTTATTATTAATTCTAACTTAATTTAAATGGGATATAAAAGCTTTGCTTTAGTATATCTCAGTTCTTCCTTCCTCCTTTTTGCTATAGGAGGAGACATAGGAGTATCATAGAAATTCCATTTTAGCCACCACATCTTTAGCTATTATAAGTCCATAAACACTGTTTTATAATTATTATTTTATGGGAATTTCTTTTTAATCAAACAAGAAAGGAAAGTGTTACAAATATACATTTATAACTATTTATATTAATTTCCTATTACTGCTGTCAAAATTACACAAATGAAGTTGCTTAAAACAACCAAAATTTATTATCTTACTATGCAAGAAGTCAGAAATCTGGAATAGTTTCATGGAGCTATAACCAGAGTCAGCTGGGCTATACTGCCTCTATAGGGTTCAAGGGAGAATCGATTTCCTTGCTTTCTTCAACTTCTACAGCTACATTTCTTGCATTCTTTGATTTATGTCTTTTTCCTCCATCTTCAAAGCCAGCAGCATGGTATCTTCAAATATCTCTCTGTTTCCATCATTACATTGCTTTTTTTTCCTTTTTTGTATTACTGTGATTGCATTTAGAGCCCCCTAGATAATCCAGGATAATCTTCCATCTCAAGATCCTTAACTTAAACACGCCTTATAAATCTCTTTTTGACATAAAAGATAGCATTTATAGGTTCCAGGGATTTGGACACACATATCTTTAAAAAACCCATTATCAGCTTACCACACTGTCTTTCTTTATATTTACCTATCTAATTGCCTTTACCAGTGCTCTTTATCTCTTCATGTGGATTCAAGTTACCATCTAGTGTAGTCTAATTTCAGCCTGAAGGAGTTATTAGTATTTCTTTTAGGACAGTGATGCTAGTTAAAAATTATCTCCATATTTGTTGTTTGGGAATGTCTTAATTTATTCTTAAAGTTAAGGAGAGTTTGCTGGATAAGAAATTTTGGTTAACAGTCCATTTCTTTCACCCTTCTAAAGATGTCATCCTACTGTCATACGATTTCTATGATTTCTGATTAAAAAAAACTCAGCTGTAGATTCATGTTTTTCATCAAATTTGAAAAAAATTGTCATTATTTATTCAAATATATTTTCCTGAAACTTTCTGGGTTTTTTAAAAAATCTTTTTAATGAAATTAGCATCATGTCTATGCTGGTATGCTTGATGGTGTCTCAAGGTTCTCTATATCTCTGTACATTTTTCCCCTCAAACTCATAATCTTCATTGCCTATATTCAAGCTCACTGATTCTTTCTTCAGCCACCTCAAATTATTACTTAGCTACTCTGGTGAATCTTTCATTCCAGTTATTTTCCATTCAATGGGGAAAAAGATAGTTTTTCTCAGCAAATTGTCCTGGAAAAACCGAATATCTGCATGCAAAATCATGAAGTTGGACCTTTATTGTACACCATTTAGAAAAACTAACTCAAAAGGAATCAAAAATCTTAATATAAGAGATACTATAAAATTCTGTGAAGACAAAAATAAGTAACTTGATGACATTGGACTTGGCAATTGTTTCTTCAATATGACACCCAAAATATTAAAAAAAATTGATATTTATCAAAATTAAAAACTGTTGTGTATCAAAGGATACTATCAAAAGAGTGAAAAATCAGCCTACAGAATAAAAGAAAATATTTGCAGATTTATATCTGATGAGGGATTAATATCCAGAATATATAAATAATTCTTATAACCCAATGACAACAAAAAAACACATACAACCCAATTTAAAAATAGACAAATAAATTGAATAGACATTTCTCCAAAGAAGATATACAAATGGGCAATAAGCAAATGAAAAGATGCTCAACATCACTAATCATTAAGGAAACCACAATGAGGTCAGCACAGTGGTTCGTGCCTATAATCCCAGCATGTTGGCGGGCTATGGTGGGAGGATCGCTTGAGGCCAGGACATGTTCAACCTGAAGAACATAACTTTACCCTCTCTCTCTACAAAAATAATTAAAAAAAATTTTTTTTTTAATTAGAGTTATGGGGTACAAGTGGTGATTTACTACGTAAATAGGTTGCATTCAGGTAAAGTTTGGGCTTCTAGCTGGCCCTCTTTCCCCCTGATAGTGGGCAGGTATTCAGTGTGTTGCCAGATTCCCCCCTCCTTCCTGTCTCACTCCCCCCACCCCCCCAGCAGTGTCTAGTATCTACCAATCCCAATCTTGTGTTAATGTGGCCAGTGATCAGGGCCG
>CAUYQG010251612.1:0-19870 GCA_963574415.1 Tarsius wallacei
GAACCAACCGTGCTGCCCATCAAAGCTGGACTGGATTTAAAAATGTGGTACATATACACAATGGAATATTATGCAGCCATAAAGAAGGACAAACATATGGACTTCGCAGCAATTTGGATGAATTTAGAATCTATCATACTCAGTGAGCTATCACAGAAACAAAGAACAGAGTACCATATGTTCTCACTCATAAGCAGACCTTGAACAATTATCATAATACCATAAGAAACGGATTGGCAGTAGTGGGAAACTGCCAGGGGAGGGGGGCACACCTCATCAACAAGGGTACCTGCATTGTACCCCACATCATTAAAATTTAAAATACAAAGAGAAGCTGCAGCAAGTTATCCAGAAGATCTTGCCAAGATAATTAATAAAGGTGGCTATACTAAACAACAGAATATTAATATAGATGAAACAGCCTTATAATGGAAGAAGATGTCATCTAGGGCTTTCAGAGCTAGAGTGGAAAAGTCAATGCCTGGCTTCAAAGTTTCAAAGGACAGACTGACTTTCTTGTTAGAGGCTAATGCAGCTGGTGACTTTAAGTTGAAGCGAATGCTAATTTACCATTCTAACAGTCTTAGGGCCCTTAAGAATTATGCTCAGTTTACTTTTTTGGGGTTCTACAAAAGGATAAACAAAGACTGGATAATAGACATCTGTTTATGCATGGTTTACTGAACATTTTAAACCCATTGGTGAGATCTATAGCTCAGCAAAAAGATCCCTTTTAAAACATTGCCGCTGTTCATTGACAATATAACTGTTTACCCCAAAGCTCTGATGTCAATGTACAAGGCGTTTAAAATTATTTTCATGCCTGTTAATATAACATCCATTCTGCAGCCAGAAAATAAAGATCATATGCATTAGATTTTTCACAATGCATAATCAACTTCCAGCAATAGATAACACAGGGCCATGTATGTTTGAACTTCACAACTGTCTGTTTTAGCAAAGGCCTTATATTCAGGAGGAAGAGGAGAAGGGCAGGTCAAATTTTGGGAAAAGAATAGTATCAGTATAGTTGATAGTAATAAAAAAGTTCTCAGGAAAGCCTACTAAAATTATTTACTTTTTCCCATGATACTCATATAAATTGTGAGAAAGTTTACTTAAACTGTGCCCAAATCAAGCTGAGAACTATTCATGTTGGCAATCTGAGTAGCAAACTATTTCTATGCCTAGTGATGTTCCTTTAAAAACACATTTTTTCATCCTGTTAGCTCTCCAAATTGCTCCTCTCACTCTGGGTGAATTTATTTTTAAATCATTTAGGCTTGTTAGTCACACTCCTTTCCCACCTGTAAATATAGCAACAAAATTGATCTATAACACCTTATCCAGAATAAAATCATACGGAATCAAGAGATTAAGAATCAAGTATCACTGTGACCGGTGGCTTTTTTTTTTTTTTAATGGAAATGATGGTTTCTTTTTTTTTACTGTCATCCCAGTATTTCAGATATTTTTTTGCCTTTTGTTATCAAAGATGTTTAAAGAAATTTCTAAAATATTAATATCCCCTCAGTGGATTTAATAAGAAACATAAGATCATGATCTTTCAAAGAATTGATTCTTTAAAATCACAAGATTATACTATGCATACCTTTAACAATGATAAATACAGTTTTGGAAATCCCTAATGAATTGTGGAAAGCAAATAATTTGTGCCACTTACAAAACAAATTCACATTACTCCACATCTCTTTGCTGTCAGTGACTAAGGAAGGAAGTAGAGTGAATGAGGAAAAGACACAAACTTCTACATCAATCTCAAAACCATCACATACAAAAGGGATTTAATCTGGTTCTTCTTCCCTTATATTCCATTTAAAAAATCTTACTTAGGGAATAGAATGAAACGTGATTCCTTCTAACACTCCAACTGATCATACACAAGTTTCATTGTGTGTAATATTCTCACTACCCATCATAAAAATAGCTCTAAAGTAGAAAGCAATAATATATTATAATATAAAGAAAGTAATAACACAATAAAGCATCTTGCCCCAACCCCTCAGCTATAATCCCATACACAATCCTAAAACATCAAGACTATAAAGCCAGAGACCAGTCTGGCCCCTCATTTGAAATACATAAAAACAGGTTTCAAGACATTAATGTACTGCCCAAGGTCACATATCCTGTTAAGAGGCAGAGGAGGGGCAGAGCTAAAAACAAAAGCTCCTGACCAAAGTTCAATGCCCTTTCTGTTATCAGATCCAAGGCACAAGGTGAGGTTTAAACATTACAAGAGTAGGGAAAAACTGTAACAGTTTTGCTCTGTAAACCCTACTGAAAGAACTGCTTTTCCACAAAGAATCCAATAACAAGGATTTAGAACTTACATGTTGAAGCTAGCTGTTGGATACTTAAAAATGTCTGTAGTATGATTCCCTTTTTCCAATCTCAAGGAAACAGGTCTATACTTAGATCTCTTAGGATAAAATCTTGCCTCTACTATAAAGCTATCAGTGAGGGAATGTGGGAAATGGGTGGGGGGTGGACCCAGGGACAGGAATAGGAGGTAGAGGGCTATGCTCCAACCACTTGTTACTTGTTTTAGTATGTTTTAAAGAAACTCCAAATTCATTTATTGATAGGATTTATGAAATGACTTAGTTTCATCAGAAAGTAACATGTTCTTCATGAATGTGTATTAATCCAAATAAGGTAGCTCTGTCTTCATTTACAACCATCTGTTGAAAGTGATTTTTTATGAGTTGTCTTCCCAACACAGAGAGAAAACAGATGTACATCTAACCCCAAACCACAGAATCGCTCAGCCAACCTATTCTAAAGCTTGATAAGATGTCTAAGATGTCATATACACAAATTAAAAATAAATCTGTTTACCTTGTGCTTTTATAGTTTAATATTTTATGCAGAACAAAAGTCTATAAATAAGTGTTTAACTTTAAAAACTGATACAGCCCCACGCCACCCTGTTTTCTGCACACCCATATCATCACTGAACCTTTATTTTTAACACTTTAAAAGAATTAAAATTGATTTTCATGACTAAAATGTCATGTTCTTGTCTGAAGATGACACAGAAGAAGAATAGAATTGGCACAAAGGGAGAGTCACTGACATTCCTAAGTGATAGCTTAGAGGGATCAGTTGTGAGCTGCGTTACAACTTTAGTCTAAAAACTTTCAGCTACTTTATATCAACTCAGTTGCAGCAAGAGACGTTGGTTTATTTCCTATTAGTTGTAGACCATTGGAAGGCCTTTCTTCCAGAGGGGATAGAAAATATCTCTTTCCCTAAATGTTAATATAACCAATAGAATGCTCTCTCTGAAATGGTTTGTTCTGTTTTCCATAAGACTGTGTACACATGCCTTTAGATCAGGTCAGATATTACAGGGCTTTGCTCTCAACTTGTCCAGCAAATGCTTGGAGCCCATGAGAAACTAGTCAATGGGGACAGGCAGAATGACTACATGTCATCATAAAGTTCCAGTTCCTGGGCAAAGAGTCAGAGGACTTGCTTTCAAGCTTTGGTTTGACTGTCTTATTAGCCATGTAGAATCTCCTTTCTGAGTTTCACAGTTTTCTCATCTTTAGAATTGATTTTCCCCTTTTATGACATATACGAACTATCAAAATCCCTTGTTATGTAGGGTGATAAAACAGAACAAGAATATATTAAGATGTAGTCCTACAGCAAGTCAATCTAGACATCTATAGTATCTCTTGGATGTGAAAATCCAAAGCCTATAACCATATTATTTTGCCTTCATTAGAATCTCCTAAATAATATTTGCTTCAGTTGAGACTCCAGGTATGTTTTCCATAACTCTGTAAATGCATTTATAATTGGCTCTCGTATATACTATTTATTCAGTGAAATATCTTTAAATGCACACATTGCCAGAATTTATATTCCAACCTGGAGCATCCGAAAATGAAAGAGCGGGAAACATATAGCCTTCCCATGGTTAATTAGCAAGTTAATAGAAAACACAATTTTTTTTTTCCCAGTTCTACAGAGATCACTGGTTTTACGACTGAAAGACTTTGGATCCTTTGGTTGCTACTTAACTTCTCTGAGGCTCAAGGTCACCCTTTCATAAGAATAGAGATAATTCTCAGGTGATGAAATCATCTCTGCCCACTTTACAGAGTTGGAATAGGGTCACTAACATGAGGTAGTATGCGTAAATGCATATTATACTGTTCTGCACAAAACTGAAAGTAATATTAATAGAATGAAAATAGAACCAATGTCCTTACCTATACTATTCCCAAGTTTCTGAATGTTTGCCTGTTTTGCTTTGATGAATAGGTATAGTTTAGGTGATTGTAATCTTTACGGTGAGAAGACAGATAAAGAGTTAAAAAATAATTATCACAAAAAATTCAGATTGTCCATCATGTTTACAGCACCCCTCCCCAACTGCAATACACATTGCATACAATCCAGGGTTATTGTTACAAGTGATCACCACATTAGAAAAACCTTATTCCTTACAGAATTATTTATTATATTATATTTATTCTATTGCAGCAGCTTCAAAAGGCACATTGCCATGAGCCATCTGTAAGACAGGGGACCCTTTTGGTAATGGTATGTGTTGGGACCTGTAAACAATTACCCCTTAATTATACATATTTGTATTGTTCACTTTGTAGATTTTCCGTGGCAAACTGTAAATCCCAAACAGGCTTTCCTCTGTCATTCCTCTACAATGTGAAGCTATTTCTCTACACCCACACACATTCTCAAGTGTGTCTTTTGGAGATGAAAATCTATTTATTATTATCCCGAGCAAAACTAACTTATGACAGTAAATCTGCTGCCAAAATATAGTCAGGACATCTTCCAAAGGCAAATAGAAGTGATTTGAAGCCATCCATTTTTACCTACTTCTCTACTTCTCTCCTGGAAAAATAATCTACTTTTTCCTTTTGGATCAGATGTCCTTCCCTTTAGTTTGCCTTCTTTGCTGCTGCTTAAAATGTGCACTCAGCTTGGTCAAATTAACTCCGTGATTCTCTCAAATTTAAAATGAATTAAAAAGTCACCTGAGGACTCTTTTAAAATGTAATTTAATGTTTTAAAAGTAGAGATTCTCAGGTTCTTCTTCTAGATATGTTAGTCACTAAATCTGGAGATAAGCTTAGGAGCATACATTTTAACATATATTGCAGATGTTCCTTGAGCACATTTGGAAAGCCACAGGTTTCATGCACATCTGAATGGACCCTCGTTTGAATCTCTACATCTGAAGGCAGAGTGGAGATAGTGTCTTAGCCCTGTGGCTCTTCAGAGAGCTTTTATTGTCTGCATCTCGACAGTGAAAAACTTTCATCTCAACGCTCAGGTAATTCAATCACACGTTCTTTATTGTGAACTTTATTTAAATTCTGGATATAAATATTACAAGGCCACTGAGTTATCCAAACTAAGATAAACAGACACACAAGGAGCATTTTTAAATGTGACCTACTTATAGGTAGTAGGGCTTATTTCTGAAAACCTACTTGTCTACTTCAGCTTCCCTTTTTGAAAAGTATGTTGCTTATAAAATTCAGTGGGGGCAATTTACTCCTCTAAGTATTCAATAAGATTTTCATGCCAATTGGGATAATTATCAGCACAATTTAAACAGATTTCTTAATTATAGCTACAAATATCTTTCTCAGAGAAAACAAGTCCCAGAGGTTTTAACAAAAGAGTTTCCTGTAAATAGTAGGTGAGCACTAATTTCTATGCCTCACATCAGTGGGGAAAAAAAAATTTCTTCTAGTATCTATTTGCAGGTCATAAACAATATCCTTCATTCTCACTCCTAATCCTATAGGCTCAGACCTAAACTTTTTTTTTTTTTAGTGTCAAATATTTGGGTGCACATCACCTTATACTGATGCCAGCTAGAAAACAATAACTCTGACCATCTTATCAATTAAAAAGTGTGGAGAGTTGTCTTGGATTTCTTTCATGCTCATTGTGGACTGCCTCATTTTTATTCCTGTTAAGGAAACACTTGGCTAACAAGCAAGGAGGGGTGGTACTTGCCTTGCTGTGCTGTGACTTAGCTACTCTCTGCTTCTGTAGAGTCATGATGGAAAGCACAGCTCTTACTTACTCATGTCTGACTCTGATTCACAGGGAGAGAGGGAGGACTTGACAAATGCTCTAAGGAGGAGTTTAGACAGATTAAGTTCAGCAGAAGGTCAGAATCCCCCTGAGCACAGGCCAAGTGATCTGTATTGTGATATAAGCCAACTACACAGGGAGAGAGCAATGCATAATTCATCATCATTTTTTTTTTTTTTTTGGAAAGCCAAAATACATTTTGCCATGAAATTTTCCCTTTCATTTAGAAGACTAAGTGTACATCAAGGGAAATGTAATCACACAGTTCAACTCCATCAAATGTAATCTTTGGGGGAATTATTTGAATAATAGCATTCAATTTAATTAACATTTCTGAGCATCCTTGGGGTGCCTAGAAAGCATCACACAGGTGTACACAACAAAGAAAAGACACTGCCCTGTGAACGCATGTCATGTCAACAGAGACTTGGCAGCTCTACATATGCCAAGGTTAATTATTGAAATCAACGCATAAAGAAAACATTCAAAAATTTTTCCAAAAAAAAGAAAGCATATATGATAAAAGCTAGAAGGGATCTTAGGAGTCAACACACATCATTCTTAATTTGTAGAGGAGGAACTATAGCCCAAAGTGGTAAGATAATTACAAAATAAGTCTGAAAAAGTGATAAATAGAACCCAAGCATTTTGACTTCAATACAAAATCTACTTCTTTTCATTGCTCCTAAGCAAACAGAAATTTCTGTAGTTTATATAATTCCCCTTTTCTTTCACAGCCGTACATGGTTTTGTATCTAGTCAAATATGGTAGATAATAGAAAGACTTCAGACTCTGGGGTGATAGTAAGTCTATTAAATCATCACTAATGGAAACTACTGGACATTATAGGAACAGAATACAGCAGAGGTCTCAAACTCCAAGAGGTAAAGAGTTCAAGCATGTACTCCAAATGAATGAGGCAGGACCAGCAGAAGCCAAGGTAACCAGAGACACGTGCATTTTCCTCATTTGTTGCCATGAGGGTATGTGAACCCAGGGCTGCCAGATTGTCCTGTTTTTCAGGAAAGCCAGAAGCCCAAACATTTTATGAAATCTGATTTTTAAGTGGTAGATCTAATTCAAAAATTTTCAAACATTGTGAGAGCCAAATAATACATGTGTGCAGGCCGTGTTTAGACTGTGAGCTGCCAGTTTGTGCAGTTCCTAAGTGGAGCACATCTGGGCAAAGAAAGTATAAGGAATGAGGCCAGATCAGAAACAATTTTATTTTAGAAGGAAAAAAAATGTTACTTCCTTGTAACATAAAAAGCACATAACTCAAAATTTCATAATTCAAACTTTAAAGGCCCAAATTATTAAAAAATTAGTAGTGCTTTAATTCAATACATATCAATAAAGTCATAAAGATGTTAAGTGTTGTAGGAGATACAAAGATGAGTATCCTTGCTTTTAAGAAGTTAACTTTTTATTACAGAAGGTAGGAAATTAACAGAAATAGTGAGAATACAGAAAGAATATGGTATGTCATTAGAGGATTCATATAAGGTTTCAGAGAAGGGAGAACTTTTATTTGGATTGAAAACACAAAAAGTGTTCTGGAACAGTGAGTAAACTGGGCAGTGGAGACCAGACTGTTCAGTCAAACAGCAGGTTAATATCTATTGAACACCTCCCAAACACTCCCCAGGAGGATGAAATAGAGTAATAAACAAAACACAGGAGACTCTGCTCTCAATGAGCTTACATTTTAGTGCAGAGTGACAAATAATATATAGATAATTAATTTTAAAAAGACTATTTCAAGTACTAAGATGTACTAAGAAGAAAGTCCTCAAGGGCCCAGGGTAGACCTCCCTCATCTGTTTACAGTGGCTGCATCATTCACTCTGTACATCACAGGTTCCCTGAAAGGTTAAACCTACATCTGGAAACAGGTTGTGCAAATCTCCTTAAAATTCCACATCCTTCACCACTAAGGAAAATTTACCCTCAAACTGTCTGTTGCTGTCTCTCCATCATGCATAGCATAATGAGACAGACAGTAACTGGGTGCCTACATAGGGTAAGCAGGAAAAGTATCTCAGGACAGGTCACATTTAATTTGGGAAGCCAGGAGTGAGTAGTTCTGAAGAGTGTTCTATGCAGAAGGAACAACAAGAACTAGGCCAAGAAGGGAATGAGCTGGACATACTTCAAAAACAGAAAGAAGGTCAGTGAGTCTGCAATAGTGAACACGATGTAGCAGAGAAAGGTTGAGGGCAGTGAGGTAAACAGTGGTACGTATTTTAGGCCATGGCAAAAAGTTTAATTTTCTTTAGATTGCAGACAAAAGTCACTGAAGGACTTGAACAGGAAATTAACATGATCTGATTTAGACCTTAGCAAGGTCAGTCTAGCCAGTCTTTGAAAAATTTACAGTGGGGAGGTAGGGGCAAGTATAGAGGCAGGGGTGCTAGTTGGGAGGCAGTCTCAGCATTTAATACCCTAGACAGTGTTTCTGTCAACATGTCATGCCTCTTGCCAATAAGCTATGCCTCTTACTGGTTATGTAAGGATGTTATAGCTAGCCCTACACTCTATCCCATGACCAAGTCAGTTCAATGATCCTTCTGATAGACATTGCCATGACAATATTGGTAACAATACATTTTAATGTTAAATGGCATCCATTGGCATGTGTGTGAAGGATTTTTGGTGTACTATTTGACGTAGCACACCATCTGATAACTTCAAGTTAAGTCAATCCCTTAACTTGGTTAGCTTACCTTGAAAATGACAGATAATAGCAGTTTAGGGGGAATGATTCAGAGACAGAACAAGAAATTGAGAAGGTATTTTATGCCTCCCAAACCTTGCTATGAACAACTCTGGGTTTCTTCTTTATTAGTTTAAAAATAATGTCTAAAAATGTATAGCAATTCACATAATAATGCAACCAGATTTTCACTATGCTCTTTGCAATGGTGATTACATTTTCCTCCAAGGAAGTATACCTGTATCAACATTTTAATTTTTAAAATGATAATTGGAGAACGCTCATAATAAATGTTCCTTCCTCAATGAGTAATGATCATTCAACAGAATAATTTAACTTCAAATGTAGCTACTGATATAATTACAAAGATACTTCTGAGATTTAAAACAAATTATAAGACATAATACAAATTAAAGCCAAGCAATTTGAAAAGTGAGAAGGAATAAATTTTTGTAGAGTTAGATATACTCTACATCTAGAGACAGAAACAACAGAGAGACAGAGACAGAAAGAGAAAGAGAAACAGAGACACAGAGAGACAGAGAGAGAGAGACAGAAAGACAGACACCCCAACAAAGTGAGAGAGGAAAAGAGCAAGAAAGAGAAGCAAATCTAATATTCCCATAAATAAGTCATATAAACAATACAATACATAAAATAAAATATGTGTTGTTTATGAATATATGTATAGCACTTGTGTGTATATATGCATTATGTATATGCATAAGTGTTATAGAGGCATAAATGTATGGGAAAATATAAAAATACAATGGTACTTCCAAATTCCTGATAATGGTTACCTCTGAAGATGGAAAGGGAGAATAAGATTGAAGGTGGGTTGAGATAAACTTTATCTCTACCTGCAGACAGATGTGCATGTGTGCACACACATGTAAATAAATGAAGAAACCAAGTTATTAACAGTTGTAATTCTAAATGAAGCTATTATATTTGTATTGTAGTCTTATTTGTATTTACCTATTTTTTAGTATCTCAAAAGACAGAGATGGGTAGCCAGGTGGGTCCGTTTTGAAGAATTTTTTAATGCTGTGACAAGAAACCAGTTGTTAAATTTCACAAATATTCTCTTCCTTACTGTGCCCCAAATGCCTTGAGACTAAGAAATTTAGAATACAGTATGTTACATTTGAGATAATGGAGGGTGAGGAGAATAATATCTCAAAAGTGCAAAAAAACAGACAGATCCTTTCTCCAACAGTAAAACCATGACAGATGATAACAAACAACCAAAGTACAAACTTCTGACATTCCCTGGAGACAGTCAACCTTGAAAGTTCCCTTTCTACTTCTGCCAAGCTCATAAAAAGAGAAGTCTCTGATCCAGTGTGTGCAAAACACAGTGTGTTTTTCAACTGCAAATAGACTGATGCTCACAAGACAATGGCCTAGGAGAATCTAGGTACACTTCAGAATTTGTAAGCATGCAATTAAATAATGTTACCCTCTGGCCCACTAAACTAATTCACCAACGTGAGATCCACACACACACAAAAACAAAGCAGTTGTGTCCCTGGTGTGATGTTCTGACAGGCCTATAATAAAGCACTTACATCACATACTTTACATAAATATACATAAGTTATATGTTATATATACATCAAACATATATATATAATTGTAAATATACATAGATATTATTATAAGCCAGTTGAAATGGTTAGTCTGTGTATATGCCTGCCCTTCCATTTTTATTAATGAAGATAGTAAAGTATTAATAAAATACTTATTTGTAAGTATGTAAGGTCAAATAGAATGAAGATGTGCAAAGAAGAGACTCTTATTTTCAATGGAGCATAAAATAATGAAACTGATAATCCTACAAGAGCCAAAAGCCCCATAAGTCACATTTAAAGAGAGTCCTTATTTCTTCCAAAACAAATTTTCCCAACTGTTTAAAAGTCCCCAAGCTGACACAATAGGCTTTTCTGTACAGCTCCAAGTAGAAATTTATTTCTAAGGACAGCTGACAGCATGCTGTAATTGCACCTGCTATTGTCTCTCATCTGATAGGAAAAGAATGCTTTTCTTGCCATTCATCGTAGCTTCAGTGTATAAGAGCGACAGCAATTCATGGTGTCTGCTCGTTAGCTGAGAAACCCACATGCCAAGTTCTACCATCTTTTGTGGAGATGACAGAGCTTGGAAGGGTTGTATTTGTTTTGGTCTTTATTTAGTTAAACTCACCTACTCTTTTCAGGTTCGTTGAACTTTGATTTTAAGCTGTAAGGACATACTTTGAGAAATCACCTGATCCTTTCAAAATAATCTCTTCTGAATTCTCCACTTATTGTTTACATTATTAATTATTCTTGTAATAAGCGAGAATCATAAGAGAATTTTACCATGGTAACTTTCTTTCTCCCAATTTCTGCCTTCGTGGGTGCAGCATTCCATAAAATCCAGCATCCATTCTTGATAAAAACCCTCAAACACCTAGGCATTAATGAAATATTCCTCAAAACAATAAGAGCAATATATGACAAACCTGCACCCAACATCATGCTTAATGGGAAGAAACTGGAAGCATTCTTTTGGAACAAGACAAAAATGCCCACTCTCACCCCTCCTATTTAACATAATACAGGAAGTCCTAATCAGAACAATCAGGTAGGAGAAGGAAATCAAGGGTATACAAACAGGAAAAGAGGAAGTTAAGTTATCCCTCTTTATAGATGTGATTCTATGCCTAGAAAACCCTAAAGAGTCTGTCAAAATCCTTCTTGCACTGATAAATGACTGCAATAAATTCTCAGGATAAAAAATCAATATGCAAAAGACAGCTGCATTTCTATTTACCAACAACAAGCAAGCTGAGAACCAAATAAAAAACACAATTTCATTCACAATACCTACCAAAAAATGAAATAACTTGGCATCCATCTAAACAAAGAAGTGAAAGGCCTTTCAAATGAAAACTAAAAAACACTGCTCAAAGAAATCAAGGATGGTACAAACAAATGGAAAAAATATCCCATGCTCATGTATTGGAAGAATCAATACTGTCAAGATGTCCATCCTATCCAAGGCAATCTACAGATTCAAGGCAATCCCTAACAAATCGCCAACATCATTTTTCACATACCTAGAAAGGACAATACAGAAATTCATATGGTAACAAAAGAGCATAAATAGGTCAACATAATCCTCAACCAAAGGAACAAGACTGATAGCATCAAACTTCCAAACTTTAAACTTTATGAAAAGGCTACAGTAATCAAGACGGCATGGTATTGGTACAGAAATAGACACAAAGACCAATTGAACAGGACAGAGAATCTGGAAATAAAATCACGGTCCCTCAACCTCAACCAACTCATCTTCAACAAAGTGATTATAACAAATATTGAGGAACAAACTATATTTAGCAAATGATACTGGGACAACTGGCTAGCCAAGTGCAGAATAATGAAACAGGACCCCTAACTATCACCATATACAAAAATTAACCAAAAACAGATTAAGGACTTAAATGTAAAACCTCAAACTATAAGATTCTTAGAAGAAAACTTATGGAACAACCTCCTGGACATCAGGGCCAAGTCCTCAAAAGCAAATGCAACAAAAACTAAGATTGATAGGTGACACCGCTAGGGGAGGGAGGGAGGGAAGAAGAAGGTGGGCACATGGCAACATACTGGGTACCTGGTCCACTATCTGGAGAGAAAGGGCCAGCTAAAAGCCCAAACTTCACCTGTACGCAACTTATGTAGTAAATTCTCACTTGTACTCCACAACTAAATAAAAATAAAATATTAAAAAATTAAAAATACATAAATTGAAAAAGTTTCCTCAAATTCTAGTGATAATTCCCAAGATACCTTCTGTAGCCCTTTCAATTGTCAAGAATATTTATGAAGCTCAACCCTAAAACTAGTCGATCCTACAATTTTGACTTCAGATTTGCTGTATATTGTGTGGGAAATGTTAGGAGAATCAAATATTTAATAAATATTAAACAAGGGCCTCCTGCATAACATATATTATGCAAAATGACAAAAGGAAAATATGAGATATAATGTACTACAAGAAACTGTAACTTAATCAGAGTGATAACATATAAAATAAGCAGAGAACAATGCAAAACATTAAATATTAGCTATACCCATAAGTTAGCCATATCTCTGCTTAGGACAGTATTTTACATGTAGCAAAATGCTCAGCTATTAAAATATTTCTCCTTTAAGCATAATTATTTCACTTATAACATTTTTATAACATCTTTCTAAATGCAGTTAGTATTTGCCCGCCATTATAAACAGAATGTATGATAACAAACCAACTTTTCTTAATGATTTGAGTTTATCACCATGTCAATATTGTACTTTTCCATAATAGTGAGACTCGTATACATTTGAGCTGTGTAGCTCAAGCTCCTCTATGGCCCAAAGTACAACACTTCTTGAAATTTTGTATCTGTTTTTATCATTTTAAATCTATTTATTTATGGTCAAAATGTCACAAAAAGAACACTAAAGTGAAAAAGTCAGAAGATGAGGAATCTCCTGCAATTAAAAAAGTGAGAAGATGAGGAATCCATTCAACTTGGTCACTAACTAGCAAACGTATTTCAAGTTAGTCTTCCCTAGTGGTCTAGTGGCTAGGATTCAGTGCTCTCAAATTAGTCACCCGCAGCATACCAGAAACTCATTTCTATCATATTTTAAATGAATGGGTTGAAAGAGATGCTTCCAAGTCTTCTTCCAACTCTAAGAGCTATCTCACAGACTACTGGTGAAAATGTTAATTGCTACAACCGTTTTGGAAAAATTTTTGTGTTATCTGGTCAAGTTGAAATTATACATATTCTATTTCTCTTATGCAGGAAATCAACTCAGGAAATCTACTCTAGCCAATTTCACCCTGAGGAACATATTCAGGCTATTTAAAATAGTATAATTTATAATATCCATAATACAATGGATAAATTATTGCATATCCATTCAATGGGATACTAAAAAGCAATTAAAATGAATTAATTACAGTCACATCCAACAAAATGACTGAATCTCACAAATGTGATGGTGAAGTTTTTTTTTCTTTTTCTTAGTGTCAAAAGAATACACATTACATGTTTTCATTTCTATTAAGTTTTTAAAAGGCAAAACTAGGCCAGACTCAGTGGCTCAGCCTGTAATCCCAGCCCTTTGGGAGGTGGAGGGGAGTGGACTGCTTGAGCCCACAGGTTCAAGACCATTCTGGGCAGCTTGGCCAGAATAAATAAATAATTAGCCAGGCATAGTAGTACGTGCCTGTAGTTCCAGCTACTTGGAAGGCTGAGACGAAAGGATCGCTAGAGTCCAGCAGTTCGATGCTAGGATGGCTGTGAGCATGACACAGTAACCTGGGTGAGCATGCCACAGCCTGGGCGGTGGACTGAGACTCCAACTCAAAAAGAAAAAAGGCAAAATTAAAATATTATTATAGGAATGCACACACAGGTGGCAAAATATAAGTCAGGAAAAGGTAATTATACTCATCTGATAGTAATTAATTTTAGAAAGGAAAGAGAAGTCATAATAGGGAACATGGGTATTCACTTTAAAGAAATTCACTAAGCTGTGAGCCAAGGATTTTACAACCAAATATGTTGGTCTTCAAGTTTAACGTTCACAAACTGTTATGAATAAGCCAAAGTTCAGAAAATATTTTTCCTCAGAGTCCTTCATGAAGAAGCTATTAGAGAATAAACGTGAGACAACCAAAATGATGAGAAAATCTTGATATCAAGACTGGTAGTGAACATTAAACATGTATTTATGTGAAGAACTAATTAAATGATGGTTAAAAGGGAGATTCAGTGTTATTTAATGTCTATATAATCTGGTAGAGAGCACAACTACCAAAAATTAGGATTAGAAGAGCATGGTGAGATTATGTGAAAAGTAGAATAAATTCATTGATCTTTTGATAGAAATTAGCTGGGAATAAAAGGATTTTGCTCCAAATTAGAGTATCTGACAGAAGAGAGATCAAAGTTATTTGCTAGTCTTGATGTTGTTCATAAATTAGCAATGGAGAATGCCAATTTTTTTAAAAGAGGACTAAGTTATAATAAAAGTTACTTATATACATCTAATCATTAGAACAAAAATTTTAACTTGTCTATATATAAGCAAAAAAAGAAGAGATATAAATACCAATAAATACCAAAACAAAGAAATATGTATACCATATAATGAAATATTTTATATATAAGCATGTATATTAAAAAATACACAATTGAAACTAAACATCTCAGATTATCTAAAATAGCAAAATACAATGAATACTGCATATAAGAAACACATCTAAAATTTTAAATGGTAGGGATTTAGAAAAATTTAAAGACGGACAATGAATACAAGGAAAATGAAAATAAACAAAATGCAGTGGCTACAATATTCATATTTGAAAAGGAAGAATTCAGAACAAAAAGCATGAAAGGAAAAATAGAAGAATATTTTTAAATGCTAAGGGTATACTTAAACATACTAATGATTAACATTTCTGTTTCCAGTAACAGCAAAATTTTTCACAGGCAAATATTTCAGGGTATTAAAAGAGAACAGATAAAAACATATCAAAAAGATTTGAGAAGAATTTAACACACTGCTCCCAATCTAAGATAGATCAAGTTGGCCAAAAATTTGTAGGGATACAGAAAACCTCAACAATACAATAAGATCTTATAGGTATATATCAAACTCTAAATAACCTCATATACCTTTTTTCCAAGGGTAAACATAACACTTATGAAAACTGCTATATCTTAGGCCACAAGAAATGAAAGATTAATATCAAAATTAGAACAAATACATCACTCTGTGACCAAAATGTTAACACAAAAAGAACCTTTTCTCTGAAGATTAAAAACATGGGGCAACACCCTCGGGTCCCCTCGCACTGTGGCAGCTTTTCTGTCTTCTCAAAAAATCCTGATTTCAAAAAAAAAAAAAAAAAAAAAGATACTACCTCAGATCAAATGAGAAATTTGAAGCCAAATCTCAGAATTTCTTTATACTAACATCAATGAACACACAAATCTGAATCTATAAAATAGGGCTAAAGCAATTATCAGAGAAAAATGTACAGAATAAATACATTTAACAATAAAATTGAAAATAAACATATAACTTAAATGGCTAGAGGAGAACAATAAATTACTCACCTCCCAACAAAAAAGAAATAAGATAAAATATGAAACAATTTTTTTTTAAAACAGTGAAAAAAATGAATGAATATAAATGCTAGATCTTTGGGGGAAAAAAATCAACAAACCAAAACCGGCCTAATTCAAAAAAGAGGGTGGGTTTCTATTAATATATTATATTATATATTATGTTACTAGAGATAAGGAGAAATAAACAAATTCAAAATGACAATGGAAAATGACCATCAAAATAAATGCTACAAACAAATCTTTGAAATAAATTTGAAAATTCAGGTTAAACAATATATTTTTTAAAAAAGCCCTCAATCTACCATATGTATTAACCTTATCTTTTATTTTCTATATTCTGATGCTTTGATGCCTGGAGACTAGCTGACCTTGGAGAGACTACACCTCCCAGGGTTAGTTAATTCTAGAGATAGTAAACAACTTGCCCATGCACAGGATACTTTTTAGATGCAAACCAACTACCTCCTTTATCAGGTTCTCACTACACGCAGAACCTGTCTTAATGACTTCAGGCTCAAGTATCAGATATCTATGAACAGCTATTATGCCCTAGGGCCTGCAGAAATTGTTCAAACTAGTGTTCAAGAAAATAAACATGAAGGCCATAGTTTATATATACTCCAAGGCTAACCACTCATAACTATGTAGTCAAAACAAGTCATTTTTATTTTCCAAAAACTATGACAAACCATAAAACACAAAATACTTCTTTGTCAACGATTCAGTGATATTAAATCAATCAAATACAGACAAATCAGCTTAAAAATAGCTCTGATTACCTAAAAGAGAATGTTAATGTATAACAGTCAGTCACAAAAATGGTCAAAAATTTTCTCCTTCATGCTTTATAAACCATACTGTAACCTGCTGTGAGAAGAACTTCTTACTGCTTGGTTTAAAGTCTCCTGGATTGCTCTGGACTTTCTCTTATTGTAGTACAACAAACTTTAAAATTTCTTCTAATTTGATTTTTTAAACTAGCCAATGATAGTGCTACAAGTACAGTAAAGTTTCTTGCTATTGTTTGCTTCTTTTAAATTTTTATTTTTTTAGGAAGAGAGAAAGTTCAGTTATCACTCTTTGCTGTACATAAAAAATCCAGGAGAATCTGTCAAAAACCTGCTTGCACTAATAAAGGACTTTGGCAAAGTCTTGGGGTACAAAATAAATTGCAAAAGATAGTTGCATACTTACACACCAACAACAAGCAGGTGGTGAACCAAATAAAAAGCACAATCCCATTGAATAGACATAAAAAAATGAAATACCTTGGCATTTTCTTAATCAGAGAAGTGAAAGACCTTTACAATGAGAATTACAAAACACTGCTTAAAGAAATCCAAGAAGGCACAAACAAATGGAAACATATTTCATGCCCATGGATAGGAAGAATCAACATTGTTAAGATGTCCATCCTACCAAAGGAAATCAACAGATTCAACGCAATACTTATTAAATTACCAACTTCATTCTTCTCAGACCTGGAAATGACAATACAGAAATTCATATGTAAATAAAAATGACCACAAATAGCCAAAACAATCCTTAGCAAAAGAAACAAAGCAGGAGGTATCACACTTCCAGACTTCAAACTTTACTATAAGGCTACAATAATCAAAACGGCCTTGTATTGGTGCAAGAACAGGCATATACACCAATGGAACAGGATAGAGATTCCAGAAGAAAAGCCTCAATTTCTCAACCAACTCATCTTTGACAAAGCCTCCAACAACAACCACTGAGGAGAGGAGAATCTATTCAGTAAATGGTGCTGAGAACACTGGCTGATCACATGCAGAAGACTGAAACAGGACCCCTACCTATCACCATACACAAAAATTAACTGTAAATGGATCAAAGACCGAAACATAAAACCTCAAACTATAAGAATCTTAGAAAACGCAGGAGACATCCTAATGGAAATTGGAACTGGCAACCAATTCCTGATCAAAACCCCAAGTGCCAATACCATAAGAGATAAGACAGACAAGTGGGACCTCATCAAACTGAAAAATTTCTGCAAAGCAGAAGAAACTATTAAGAGAGCAGGGAGACAGCCCACAGAATGGGAAAAAATATTTGCCAACTGTATATCTGACAAACGCTTAATATCTAGGATCTATGAGGAACTCAAACATGCCAAAAGGAAAAAAACAAACAGCCCCTTTTAAAAGTGGGCAGAGGAATTCCGGTAAGATGGTGACAGCATAGGTGGAATTGTGAGATTCTCCGAACATGAGTTCCCAAAAAGACTCTTGCTTTCCTTCCCCCACCCACCTGCCCACTGCCAGCCACACTGGTCCAAGGCCTGGGGACCCTCGGTCCCACACAGGGCCGGATATTGCAGCCCTCAGCTGCTGCTGCTCCACTATACATGACTCCCGCACAAGCAGGAGTCTGGGGTCTCGGCTCCCTCCCTGGCTACATCGTCTCACCCAGACCAAGCCGCTGGTCACCCAGGGAGGCTCTGGGCACCCGCCCCTCAGAGATACCAATTCCATTTCTGGATGAAATACCCTGTGAGCAATCCAGGGCCACTCTCGCCACTCACCGCCTGCCCTTTGGAGTTTTGGAGCTCTGGAGCTCTGGGCCCACCCTGGCTGAGGCACTCAGCATGTGACCCCATGCTTGTATAAAGGAACAGCATATCTTGAGGAGGTGCTGATCAGAGGCTCTCAGCTCCAGAGGAGGGAACTCCTGACCCCCTCCTCCACCCCAGTCCGCTGGTGGTGCCCCGGATCCAGTGCCCAGCTGTGCAGCTGATCCCCCGATGCCTCCCACGCCACCACAGTCCATCATAGTGGATTGCCCAGGGACTCAGACGAGTGGAGAGAAAGAATACACGAAAGTGAAACTGCCACCTCGGTTCTCCAGGCAGAGATTTGCATTGCCCCGCCCACCTATGAGCAGCCTCTACCTCAGTTCCTAAGGTAACGTCACTAAACAGAAGACAAAGAAGACAAAGCCTCCCCTACGCTGAATCAGACAAAGGCAACTAAGCTTCACAGACTTCCCAGGCAGCAGGCTAAAAGAAGAAACCCAAGCTGCAGTAACTTTAGCTGTCTGCAATGAAAGTAAGGGGAGAGACTGGAGATCAGAGTTGAAGAGACTTTAGACACTCAGGAAAGATTCCAGAGCTAGTCTGATTTTTTATTTTGACTTTTGATTTTATCACTTTGACTGTTTGTTTTGCTCACAGTTGTTTGCTTATTGACTTACACTATCTGTTTGTGTTAGGCAAAACACATCAAAAGGCATGATTTTATTGGTCTGTCTTTGTGTAGCTACCAGTATTCTTTAGGGAATTTTCCTTGCATGTTTTTTTTCACTTCTCTCTGGCCTTGTGTCTCTTTTTCACCTGTTAGTTGGTATGTATGTCTGTTTTCCCTCTCACTCTTCTCTCTTTCTAACTTCCTATTCACCCCCCCTTCCTTCATTATTTTCCTCTTTTGGACCTCCTTTTGTTCCAGGCACCAAACTTACATTCTGCTGCACAGACAGATTGTAAGGCATTGGGAAATAGGTTCCAGTGGGCTCATACACCAGTTGGTGGATGCTGAAATCAGCATATAGATTCTGAATCACAACTTCCCCCTCAATTAAACCTCAAAACTGCAAAAAGTACAGCCCACAGCCCACACTCCAACCTCAAAAGTGAACAAAGCCAGAGGACCCTCATAAGGATGAACAGGAGATGGCACAAGTGAAGCAAAAGCAACCCCACCTTCCCTGAAAAACAGAATTAAAGAAGGGGAAGGAAAAGGGGAGAGAGAAATCTACACAAATGAAGAAAAAGCAAAAGAAAAATATGGGTCTCTCCCAAACCCCGGGGAGGGCAGACACTGAGAAAACTGACTTC